>BMAT01012874.1:43828-57267 GCA_019649035.1 Elysia marginata
AAATCACTTTCATTTTCTGCAAACGTGATAATAACGGGAATGATGACGGGTAGACGCTGTAGAGGTAGACAGAGATAGAGGCTGACTGATGGCATGGCAAAGTGGCTTGGTGTGGGCAGTGTGGTAGCGATGCTGCAGAAGACAAAGATGCACCAGGAGTGGAGAGGACTGATCGCCAACGCTATGGAGCAGGGCACCTAATGAATGAATCTACAATACCAGCTCTATCTGGATAACGTCTTTTTACAGTGATTTATTAGAATCGCATTTTTCATTAAAAAAATCCAGCTGAGACTAGTAAGACCCTTGCTTACACAAAAGATTAAGTTCTTAAAATTTGCTTCAGCTATCTACTACACATAGTATAATGCTTTTATCTATTTTCAATCTCATCTATGGATATTATGTGTGTGTTTTACTGCAGTTTTGTAAGTTGAGATTTCAAATAAAAAAGAGGATTTGTATTGTTAAAAGAAGAAGGCTTACTCAGTACCACAGAAAACAAACATTTTTCTTGCTGTTATGCCGTTTAAGCCAAGATAACATAGAAATCTCTGAACAATATTAATGGCTTGCCTTGAATAGAGCAGGGGGTTTAAATAGTTACTTGTATTTCTCTTTGTTATATGTAAACGCATCTTGATTTTCTATACAACGGCAGATTCACGATCCACTGCCAAAGGCTCATATTAGTCTGTTATCCAGCCAAGTCCTTTATTGTCCCTTCTTCGTTGAATTCATCATAAACGTCTAGTTCTAATTTGGTTCTTTTGCTTCAAAACATAATTCATTTGTTGCGATATCTTCAAAATGTTCATGTCATAATGAGATTCGGCTTAAAGAAAACATAGATGAATAATAATAATAATATCTAACTTTATATAGCGCTTTTTACAATAATTTAAAGTCTCAAAGCGCTTGACAAAATAAAAGCTACATAGTTTCTTTCATACATGTTTTTAAATCTACTGTTGCTAACAAACGCAATGTTTCTAAGCATTGTTGATAGTTTTTAAATATGTGGGCGAAAAACAGTTCATAGTTTGCGATAGGTTTGTTCGTGTATCCGTTAAAATTGCTGAAACCATCTGGCTGAGGCAAAAGTTCTTTAACAAAATGAATATGTGTGAGTCTTTCTCTTTTCAGTAACCAATTTTTTTTTACCAAATGCTTCGCTCCTTTAATTTTACGCAATGGCATAATTAATGGTTAAAAAATCATCAAAACATTCTTTAAAATTCAGACATGTTCAGTCTGCCTCTTGAAAGTTGCACTGTGATAATCGGTTTTTTATCCCTAAGCGTATAGAAAACAAACTCTTACCAAAAAATATTAACATTCCTGCAAGCATTTTTCGTGACCCCAACCGAAAACTGTTAAATCCATCTTTCGAGTGGGAAGGCTCTGAGTGTCTGGCTTTCCTTTTCCGATCCTTTTCAGCAAAACGAGAAAAGTATCTTCAATAATATAAATCTGCCGCTTAGATTTTAAAAGCTTGTGTCCTAGGAGCGGTAGATAATACCATTGTTTTTCATAACTGATTTTATTTTTAGAATAGTCTTTAAATTTATCTATTTTTGAAACATGCCTCACTCTTGGAACTGGTATTAATGCCTTATTTGGATTTGGTCCAGAAAAGTTACGTTACTTTCGTTGAAAGACTTGGATTGAAAAAAAAAATAGGAAAAAAAGAGAGAAACTCAAACAAAGATCGCATTGATATAAACCCTTGACTGGGCTTGAGGCTAAAACACAAAATCTAATGTTGCCCAATTGTTTGGCGTTGCTTTACCATAAGCTATTATTTGTGAATTAATACATTACATCAAAAAACAAACAAGGCGATACACAGATCATGGTGGGTAAAACGTTTTTGACTTTATTCTGTCCATATCAAGCTTGCATTTAAACCTGAACAATAGCGGGTTTGTGGGATGGGGATCTAGAAGAAGTTTCAATGAGATTTCGAATCAAAGTCATAACATCTTAAGAGATTTTCAAGTGCGCAATTAAAATATTGGCTTTTTAAAAATAGTTTGGTAATATAAAGAAATAGCAATAAAAAAATCAATACATTAAGAAGTTTCTGAATTTAAAACAATGAAATATTAAAAAGAGTTTTTTTTCCTCTTTACTCTGCAAAGCAAAAAAAGAATACTTAACATGAACAAAGATAATTATTTTAAAAGAGATCTTATTCAGCAATACTTCTTATTGATAACAGGGTAGCACAGGAAAAATTCTTATCTTTCAAATACGGAAATACGATCAAACAAAAAAAAACGGTGAAAAAAAAAGTTAGTAGATAACAAGAGTCAAGGTTATCTGTTCAAACAGACACTAAATACTCGGTGTTTTCTTCTACACTGCTGAACGAATGATAATCCAACATTAACTTTGCACATGCGCAGTATTTGGATCAGTAGCGTCTTCCTGTTGCCTTGGTGATGACGTCACTTCCAGGCACAGCATCATCAATATCAGTCACTGGCGATGTCGTCATCACTCGGGAACTGAGAGAGCAAAAACCTCAGGACATCGCTGTCTAGCTGGGGATGCTGAATATGGGGGCGGGGGTGGAGGAGGAGGTAGAGATGGAGCAATTAATATACAAAATAATTATGCTTTCAAAAGTTGGCTAATGGTAGAGATGGGTGAGGAAAATTGAGTGTGGGGGGAGAAGGTTGAGAAACTGTTCAAAGAGGAGAGAAAGATAGAGAGAGGGAGGGAGAGAGATAGAGAGAGATAGGTCAAGCAATATGTAAATAATTGTTTGCGTTCACAATTTGACTCATGGTAAGAGGTGGGTGGGTAAAGTGAGCGTGGACGAAGAAGACTTTAAACAGAGACACGATGAGATGGTTAGAGAAAGAGATAAATAGATAGGCAGAGATAGAGACAGAAAGAGACAGAAAAAAACAGAAAGAGACAAGCAGATAGAGCGAGACAGAGACAGAGAAAGGCAGACAGAGAGACACAAAGTGTGGATGAGAGAGAGATTTAGAGAGAGAGAGAGATGATAGCAGAAACGGAGGGTGGGGGTAAAGCAATTTGGCTTTAAATCTTCCATGAAGTTTTAATTTGGAATTTAAAACCAAGGGCAAAATAAAACATTGTAATGCATGTAAAAAGTAAAGGGATTTTCAATTTTTGTTGCACGATACTTTGGCTGTGTTATAGAAACGCTTGCTCAAATAGGCATGGTCGAATTGAAAACTTGTTTCGAACCGCCTGAGTTGTAACCAAGCGCGTAGCTACTCTAAGGCTGCAAAGGCTAAGCCCCCCCTCTTTCCCTACCACCCCCCGTCCCTACCCAACAGTCACTGTCACCCATCGAGATAGAGCTTCTTTTTGTTTATCCTCCATGATAGCCCATTCATCCGGAATTGTTTACATTTTAATACAAGACTGTGGCAACCAATCGGATTAAAGTGTGCTAAGGTGTAGTATTCTTCCCAACCAATCGCAACTACGTAGTATTCAGCAGCCAATCAGTGTGCTAGGAGGCTAGCCCTCGCTGTTTTTGGGTTTCCCACAATGCGATTGTTATATTAAACAATATGGGAAGGGCAAGCGCATGACGTAATTTGACTGCTGCAGTAGTATGATTTCAAGGCTAGCCTCCTAGCACACTAATTGGCTGCAGCAGGGTCGCAGCAGGCCTAACTTGTGGTCTCTCTTTAGATTTGGCCTAGGGGGAGTTAATCTAGAATCAACAACGGCTTTAGGCTATGCGATATATGATGTTTGTACTTCGGAAAAGGTTTTTTTTTGCGACTTGAAGCAATGGTGTAAGGAACCCCAGTGTAGATCTAGATCTAGATTATTTTATTTATCGCGATTGATTGTCTGCTGATATTCTTTTGTTGGACATGAATCATGCAGACTATTTGCTCAGCATTAAATTCAATAGTTTAGATACATGTAGAGAGGAGAAGCTTTCCATAAAAAGACTTGGTCCACACCAGCCCAAAGACTTTGTGTTGTGTGTAAAAGATGGAAAACAAAATAGATCATTTCAGAATTATTGGTACGATCGTTTTTCGTGGCTCACAGTGAGTATCGAACGAAAATGTTTATTTTGTTTTAATTGCTTGTTGTTTGGTGACGGCACTTCTGAAACTCCATGGACTGGGAAAGGCTTTACAAATCTAAAAAAATTTTATGACAAAGCTTCGAAACATCAAAAGTCAAATGTTCATCTGAATTCGACAACAAAGTTAAAGGCGTTTGGAAATGTGCACATCGCAAGCCAAGTCGATTATGGCTATCATTTATCCTTAGCTTTTTTTAATCAGCCGCAAGAAACATTTATGTAATTATTTTGACCACCGAAATATCTAAAAGGACCAGTCTCCCCAGTCAAACTGGTCAGCCGACGCCCTTGGTTGTAACCCTTCTGAGCAGATCATATTCTACCTATGGTTTACGTAGTTATTTTTAAAACCAGATGTAAGGATTGAGAAATGTTATTAGAAAAACCTTAAGCTGAATTAACACAACTTTTTCTTCCAAATAATTATGTCATTAACTTTTTTTTTTTATTATTTTCTGGGCGTCATTTCGCTGATTTGCTGAGAAAACTGAACGCGGAATTTTCCTTGAGACCGACAGCTTTAAAATAGGAAACGGAAAAACCCAATGCTGGAGAAAATTTAACTCTTAATTCTCAAATCTCTATTCCGAACACGTCATCAATTTCAAAAACTCTATTTGTATTTCAAGCAATCCAAGTGAGTTAGACGTCGCGAAATTCACATGACAAGGCGTTGACTGTTTGAATACTGCTTTTTTCTGAGCTCGCAAATGGTATAAAATTATACTTAACTATCAATATATTGTGGAAAAAATATCAAAAACTCTTTTGATTTAACTACAGGAAAGGAGAGGTATAATTTTTAAGACACCTTTGTAAGGCGTTACCAATTAAATTTAAAAAAAAATTCGTCCTCCACCCATTAGTGTTGCTTCCGAGACAATTTATCAGAAGTTGTATGTCTCCCGTCCAGAGTGAATGAGTCGGATATCGCAATTTTCACACTCAAAGCCGTTGCTGTTATGAACAAGATACTTTTCTTAACTTTCAGAAAATTGTTGAGAGTTTGTGGAAAGATATTAAAACTTCTCTATTGATTGAAAATGTAAAGAGAGAAAGCAATAGACTTTAAATGGCATTTTCTCCAAAAAAGGAATTTCCGAATTCCGACTTATTCATCCTGGATGCGAGACATATAAATTTTTTAGCAACGCTAAAAAACTACGACAAAGAATTGCATAAACAGAACCAAACAAAAAGAACGCATTAGAGAAAGATGACAAATCTCAGAAGACATGACACGTGAACACTGAGAATAATAAATATAGCAGTAGTAATTAGAGCAACATGTATTTATCATTCGGCGTCCCACTATGATTATACAAGGGGACTTAATGTATAAATCATTTACAGCTCGCTTTCATGAACCCTGTCTGGAGGTCGCCACAGTAGACAGAATATTGAGTAACCTTCTCTCAGACGTAGAAACGGCGGAAAAACTGCGATTTTCTAGGACTAGAAAATGATGGTGGTTAGATAGTGATCGCGCAACAGCGTACGATATTTGATTGGCTCATAAAACCCACAATGACCCGGATGAAGAACGGTGAAAGAGTTGACCTTGTCGGCTTGGTTTGCTCTTATTTGTAGGTTCGGTCTGAATTATGGGAAACATTGGTCGCCGGGTTAAAAGGTCAGACGTACGGGTGAAACTTCGGGGAGCGGGAAAAAAGGAACGAGACGATGGAATCAAAATGAAGCGGGTTATGGGGGTAGGGGAGAAAATGAGAAAGAGACATTTTTAAAAGAAGAGTTGGAAGAAAGGGAAAGAGAATCATACAAAACTATACCTGTGAACTTTAACGTCCATTTATACAGAGGGCGAACGCAAACGCGAACACAAACACAGTTTTTCGTCCTGAAATGGTTTAGTTATAGAGGAACGTTCAAATAGAGTGCGGAACGCATGGTCAATCGCTGGGATTGGCCTTAGGGCAAATTTTTCAGAAAGCCGCAGCGGCTTTGTTGTATCAACCAATCAGCTTGTACTAACTTCCTCGAACCATTTCCATAAATAGAATAATAAATGGCGCAGGCAGAGTCAGACACGTTGGAGATAATGTTATGCAAAAAAAAATTTAAACAAAAAAAATATAAATATGTGTTTGGTATGTAATCGCACTAGAATGAACTTAGAAATATGATTCTGATATTAAAATCTGAATGTAAAATCGACTTTTTTAAAAACCAAAACGCTCTCCGCCTCAAAAGCTCGACGGTTTTCCGCGTTCATGTTCGCGCTCTACTTGAATGGCTAGAATGCTAAAAAGTCGCTTTCCCGTTGGTCGCGTTCGTGTTTGCGCTCTGTGTAAACTGGACCTTTATCCTGGAGAAAGAATGCTTTTTATCAGCCTAATCAAGAGCATGATTTACATGATGAGGTAACTTGTGAAAATATTTACGCTTTTAAATCATCATTTGGGTGCTACTGAGTTGGGAAAATTAGTAAAGAATAAACAAAACCTCAACCTTGCCACTTTCCAACAAAGATACTCTTTGGCGACCTTGAAGTCTATTATAACCGGAAGCCGATCTTTCAGTATAGGAAACAAAACAAAGTAAAGTGTTTCGACATCTGGCTCGTTTGGACTGATCGCTAGACAAAATTAATTACTGGTCTTCTTTTGGTCTATCTTGAAGAGTTTCGTGATTCTGCGCTATGTACTCCCTAATGTTAGCTCCCAACTAGATTTGTATGAGATCTGCGGGAAGATAAGCTTTAGTATTGCGGTCTGATATGACATCTATGTTTAATGCAAGGTATCTCTATGAATAAATCATCAAATCACGTGAAGAAAAGATCCTTTCATGAAGCTCGAGCTACTTAATCTTTGCGGAAAATCTTCTAAATTGACTCAAGCTATTGGACGAGTTTCACATTCCCAAGGCTTCCCGAGAATGCTTCTACAGGGAGTGAAACTGGTTCATTGGCCAGAGCTTTTTAAATCTATTCCAGTCCCTTTGTCACTATGTGGGTTGATTGGACTGGGCAGCATTTGTTGTTTTTTTTGCAAAAGGCTTTTTGCACGCATTTCTTTGCCTCACTTAGGCGTTTACTGAGTACCCAGCTGCTCCTCTGTGAGTTCAAATGACAACTTGGTTGGTAATGATATCTGTAAAACGAGCATGAGCAACCAATCTAAGATCTTTTTCAGTACTCTACAAACAACACATTTCGTATAGCGGCTCTATAAAGCAAGTTGGTAATGCGTCACCTCAGTATTATTTTGTTCTATAATGAGTTTTCAGAAAAACATGGCGAATTTCAGTGAACATTTTGGTTTCTTAAGCGTTACAAAAAAAGTTTTACCGAGTCCTTTGGTTGAAATACTGTAAAAGAAATTCTTGTGATTTGGTGCTATATTTTTTTTACATATTGTGTAAATTAAACCTTTTAACGTTTGTGAATTTAGCAAAAAAAAAAATGCAATGTTCAATAAAGTAATGCCGCTCCCTGTCATGTTAAATCTTGCGACATACGACTCATTTGAGCTGGACAGGATACAGGACATAAACAGCAATTAAAACAGTCTGATTTTGATTTAATGCGCGATATGACAGCCTTTCCTATCCCATTCAGACAGTCAGTGTAAAGACAAGCTATCGACAAAACCATTGATTGATTGTGAATAATTCATCACCAATAAGCGAAACATTGTTATTCATGTCTCATTTTCAGAGATGATGCAAGGAGTGAAGTTCATGACAGGCTGCCTGCTAGAAATGATGCGCGGCGCTGATGATCAAAAGCTTAGATCCATCGAAACATATCACAGTTTGAACAATCTTAGAAACTGCCACGTCAAGGGTGTCCTCAAATACTAGGAAAGCTTTTACACCAACATTTATGCTGTAGTGTTAGGCATCGCGTGCTTGCGAATTCATAATCAGTGGCTGGGTCATTATCGAGACGTTAGGTGTGGGTTTTTTATGGTATAATTACTTCCTCTTTGGAGAGAGGTGGAAAATACTCAGAGCGTGTCTGGGTGTGCTATTTCTAGCACTATAACAATGAAGCGATTATCTGTTGTTGTTTTTTTTTAAAGATATTTTGAGGTGGTAATAGCGATTACATTTTTTAAATTAACCGAAGTAAATGCTCTGTTTTGTTTAACCACTTTCTTGGGCCCTTGCCGCACGGATATCTGCTAAAAAAGTTCGTGAACATTCCAAGGAAGTCGCATGTCGGAAATTCAATTTTGAGAAGAAAAGGCTTTTAAAAACATTTTTCCTTTTCCACACAATTCATGAAAACAATAAGAGATATAAATACAAAATAGTGATGTTAACATGAAAATTTTAACTTGGAACCTGAGAATAATTTATTGTTCAACATAGCCAAGCCTTGCGATGTGAAAATTACGACAACCGACTAGTGGGGTGGACTTGTTTTGAAACTTTAAACACAGATCGGGTGTTCTCTCTTGTTTCCCTTCCTGGGTGCGATTAACTTGTTTGTTTATGCGATTTCATGAATTTCCTGCAACCATTCCCTCCCCCGTAACTCCATTAAACAAAGTGCTCCACGCTATGTAAACTGAATTTTCTTGAAGCACTTCTCCTCTCAGGAAAACCCAAGCGCCCTCTTTAGTGGCAAAAACGTTGGTTTTTGGAGCACCCTTGAAAATTGATCATCTCTTGTTTTCGGGTTGCAGAGAATGAAGCTGTTCGAGAGAGAAGGGGAGGGAGGGGGAGAGAGAGAGAGAGAGAGAGAGAGAGAGAGAGAGAGAGTGAGAGAGAGAGAGAGAGAGTAAAAAGCACAGGGGATATTTCCGATACTGTTACTGCCTACTAGTCTAACGTTATTTCCCCTTTTCTTTTAAAATAAGTACAGAAGTTAAGGAGTACCAAGTACAGTCTCAACTTGTAAATAAATCTCTATTTCGACATATTCGACAAGAACTGAAGATCTTATGGTGATTTGCGTTAGAATACTATAACGAGGTTATAAAGAGGTTATGAACAAACTGTATTATAAAGCAATAGTAGTAATTATCCTCTTTATACTAAACTGTAACTGTATTTGTAACGAGACCGAGGAACACGGGTGTCGCAATCGTCCCATTGCGAGGCATTGATAATGTGAGCGAAAAGATTTGATGGACATAAATGATAAGCTCAAGTTAAATAAATTGATTATTATGATCACTAAAATTTTGTTGAAATATCATGACTACCTTTGGATTATAAACATAGGAGAAAAATAGGTATAAACAACCTCTCAACACCCTTTCGAAATTTTTTGAGCTAAAATTTCGAAATTCTATTTATTTAAACCGGCGGCAAGACATATGACTACGTCTTTTACACCAAAGTGTTTTTTTTTTTATATTGTACTAAAATATCACTTTTATCTCTTTTCAGAGAAAATATTCGTTTTATGAAAGAAAGCCGCTAAATAACAATTAAATTAATGTTTTTTAGTAAGTACGTATCCGAAGCGCTTGAAAACGCTCGAAACGTTTTAAAAATCCTTTCATAGGCGGCGCATAAATAGTACAGTATATTTGGGCGCATTTTCCAATTATTGTTATATTGCTGAAAATAAATACTTGACTGGTTTTTTAACGGTAGCCGCTCGTACGAAAACCCAAGGGAACGTGATCTATTAAGTTTCAATTTAGTACCAGCAGCGAATCAATATTGTTAGAAACGGTGGAAAAATAAATTGATTGAAAAAACTTCTTTTAAACGTCACACAGAAAACGGAATAAACTCCTGAGAACGCCCACATTGACAAGATATTTTAGGCAACCAGAGTAAATCTGGCACAAGTCGCTTTCACTGGTTTTGAACCAGAGCCCTTGAAATGCCACGCAACCAGTGCGAATAACTCGGACTTAAGACATGAGAATACGCTTTCTAAAAGTAGGATTTATTCCTCTTTTCTCCATATCTTAAATCAAAAGAAAATTATGTCTCTTTTTCACAAAGTTTTGATACTTTGGTGCAGTTTTGGATAAATGGAAGTTCAGAAAAAATGATTTGTTGAAAATATCAACGCCTTGTTCCGACATCCGATTCATTCGTACAGGCCATGAGACACAAAAAATTTGCTACACAGAACGTTATTTTTAATTGATTCAAAAATAAAATATTTCGGGTAATAAGAAAGCTAGGTTTATTATTTATTCAACTTCTTAAAGTTATAAAATTTTTGATAAGTCAATACGTAAAATATCTTGTTATTTATTTAACAGTTTAAGGTTATAAAATTAGCAATAACTCAACACGTAAAATACTTTATTAATTGTTTTACTTTATCGTTTTAAAGTTGTATATTTATCAATAACTCAATATATCAAATATCTGGTTTTTGTCTGCTTCACCCTTGTTGGCTACTTGCATAAAACCCAAATATGATCATATGATTTAGTGTCTATAGTGCCGGTTATCAATGCACGAGCAATAATATGCTGAGAACAAGAAGTTTAGTATGGCGTGGCGCTTGACCATTTTATCAAAGAAGTTCATGAGAGCCCCTGCACATGGCCGGCCCTTTTTGGCTTGGCTCTGAACTGCCCAGAGTTGATATGGCTTGAGTTACGTCATAACGAGCTTGTTTGTTCGGCCATGGCGATATGAAAGATAGTAGATCAAACCTTTGAACAAAGAGAGCTACAAGAAACCTGTCTGTTCAACGATAGTATGGAGGCATGGTCTTAAAGATTGCTTAGCTTGTTGGAAATCGCTGTCTGATGCAGCTTCTGTAAAACAAAAAAGTGCCGCCACAGCTAACAAATAAATGAATATAGTTTTTCTTACACTAAATTAATCCTTCTCGGGAAATTTGGCTTCGTTACTCAGCGTAACTGTGCCGCCACTAGTGCTAGTAAATATCAAGTCAGAGAGGACATTAACAAACCTTGGGGACCCTTTATTCAACAAAAATGTCGAAACGCTCACTTTTTACTGTAAATATTCGAAAAACTTTTTTTCTAAGGAGAAATCCATGTATACTAGGCAACGTCGCCATGGGGAACAATGTCATAGAAAACACAAACAGAAGCAGAGGCAGAGCAACAACTCTCCCAGTAGCACTTAACAACGGCCTAAAAATACTACAAACCGAACTCATTGAGCTAGCCACAAAAGCAGGTTTAAGTAAGCTGATAACAATTGCTCGAAACCAACATGAATGGATTGTCTTTACCGCAAATTATACAAACAGCTGCGAAGTCTATGCTGACGAGAAGTCAAGTTAGTCAAGATTGTCTCTCTTTTGAAATTTTTTGTCGTTGTCAGACTATAAATGTTTCCGACAGTAATACAAAGATGATGAAAGGCTAACTACAGTATAAATTCTTAACAAAAAAGATAGCCGGCCATGGTCTGTCTTCTACTTAGTACAATTACATTCTTTAGCAAGGAGCCACGGTAAACAAAGCAAAGTCTGCTTTTTGTACTCTTTTTATCATGGAACAATAAATTTCACCCTATTCTTGCCCTTTTTCAAAGGCATAGCTTGCCTCTTTCAGATGGTTTTACATATTGTTTAACTGCCTTTTCTACTAGAGTCTACTATCAACTAATTATGAATACTGCCAACAAGGACTGATACAATAAGAACAAAAATTTATACACGGAGACGAAATATACCAAAGATGTAGTCTGATTGATATATACAGCCTGCTGAGGCGTTCTGTAGGTTTATTAAGTTCATTTGCAAATATGACTGTGTATGCTCCTCAAAGGGGCACATGTAACTTCTAACAAGAGTTGCGCATGTGACTTCTTTGGCTTTAATCAAATACGTACATATGTGATTTCTTTATCACTAATCAAAGGAAGCTTTCTATAGCACTAACTATAGGAGCACATACGAATTTTTTTAGCACTCATCGAAGGCGCGCATGCTATTTTTCTTTAGCAATAATCGAATGCGTGCATGCGACTTCTTTAGCACTAATCAAAGGCGCGCATGCATTTTTTCGTTAGCAGTAATCGAATACGCGCATGCGACTTCTTTAAATAAATATATAAATATAATAAGTTTAGAGTCCTCCATGTCTTTACATAATTATTTACCCCAACAGGCCTATAAACACCAGAAAAACAAATTCAACTCATATTTCAGAGCATTACAGTACGGCAGCCTGTTAGGCGCTCAAATACTAACATTCCACAAATTTCAAGCACTGCTGATAGCCAGTACCCCTTTTACAGGTGGTTAGAATGGGGAAAGTTAGGGTAAATTGCTTTCCCAAGGCAATCGCAACATGACATGGTCGGGAATCGAAACCTGCAACCTCCAGATCTCAAGTCCACTCTAACACGCTACCATTTCTTAGCACTAATAAAAGGCGCGCATGGGACTTCTTTAGCAACAATCAAAGACTCACACATTATTTTTAGGACTGATTAGAGACGCACATGTGACTTGTTGTTTTTTTTTTTAGTATTTTTGCCATAATAGTGTCTGCTTTTCTTTGTTTAATTTTGGAGATTAGATTTACGGTCGAGAAAACAAAATCTAAACAATTTCCCATTTTTAAATTGCTTGACCATTTTTAAACATAAGACTCAACTTTTCTCTCGATCCCATGTAGTAGACCAACACCGTCACTATAAAGTCCAATTACAGCTTAACTGACTGCAACAATACCGAGTTTTGATCCTGCGATTCCAGTTTTTTTTTCAATTCTAGATTCCTCTTAACTTTTATGTTGAAATCTATTCCAATTTGATTATTTATTTTCACGAATGAGAACGAAGCGGAGCATAACTAATGAATTGAGGAAACAACTTGGAGTTCCTTTTTGATGGTGAAAATACCTTCCACTATTCTACACATTCATAGTTCATCTTGTTTGAACCCACGCACTGTCATCTTACCTTGTGTGTATACGACAATTGACTTGGCTGTAAAAACCCATGGATTAGTGCCCGAAGTAATCTGGCTTCCTTAGAACTTCCTTCTCTATAAAGAAAAAGAGAATAGTTCAAATTTTAAAAATGATGTATATTTTATATATGTACTTGCGAAACCAAAGAACATTTTTCAAAAGTTTTAACACGGCCAAAAGCAAGCATTAAAATCTATACTTAATTCCTATTTTTTAAGTTAGGATAAGACAAGATAAGATATAGGCCTACTTTATTGACCCATAATTGGAAGTTTGGCATGTACATTGGTGCTGGAACAAATAGCATATAGTTTAACAATAAAATTTCACACTCAAGCTTAGAAATACATTATATATATACCCGGTGCGCAGTTACGTACTATCAAGACTTACGATAAACAAACATAATCATTTTTACGGCAGAAGCAAGTTTCTCTCTCGGTTTCACTTTCAAACTGACTTCCTCGCCTCTCATACATTCCCCCTTACGGCCATAA
>BMAT01012874.1:72872-92180 GCA_019649035.1 Elysia marginata
TGGGTGGGTGGGTGTCGATGTGAATGAGGGATATTTGTGTGTTTAAGTGATGCGCAATGAGAGCTGAAGAGACAGAGATTGACAGAGAAAGAGAGAGAGAGAGAGAGAGAGAGAGAGAGAGAGAGAGAGAGAGAGAGAAAGAACGGAAAAGAAAGAAATGAGGTTGGTTGGTTGGTTGGTTGAATTTTAACGTCTCTTTTCGTATAAGGTTATATCAGAGACGGCGCTTGGGACAATTGAAAGCGTGCTGCTACACTATGATGTACGGAGCGCTGCATACACCACACCCAGTCACATTATCTTGACACCGGGCCGACCAGACTTAGCACTAAATCCATAATGCCAGACACCAGGCGCATCAGTCTTTGGTTTGACTCGGCCCGGGTTCGAACCCGTATCTTCCGATCTCTGAGCGAGTGTCTTTACCGCTAGGCCACAGAGCCGGTGAAAGAAATGAGGAAAGAAATGAGGAAAATATAGGTTGTACGGGAAACTAAATGTATTGACAAAAGATCAAAATTTTCTTCATATGACGTAGATCAAACCAAAAAATTATAAAGGGTTCTCTAACGTGTCCCATAAGATTGGAAGACAGCAGTATTCTGTTAGATTTAAACTTTAGAAAATAAAAACCAACTTAATAATGATTTTTTTCGATTATAAAATAGTCAAATTGGATCTTATTATAAATCTGTACTATGTTTCTTGCTTTATCATTTTTAGTACAATAGTATTATGAATTTCAGATTTTTATCATGTATATTAGTAAATGAAGAGAAGATTTTAAGTTTTTCTCTCACAAAAAGGAACGAATGAGGGCGATCATATTACTTAGGAGTCGAATTTGTCGATAGTTTTACTTAGTTTTTAGTGCAAATGGGTTGAATGTCAGAGTTTTTAATTTTGTTAAATTCGTTTTGAAAGTATATTTTCCCTATTTTGCTCCACATTTTCAACCGAATAATTTTCCAAAATCTCTCAAAGTCGTGATAATTTATGCATTTTTCAAATATATTCTTAAGCTTAAAAAAGCATTGTTTAAGATGTCAACTCCGTGTAACGTGAACATTTCGACATCCGTCTCAGTTTCACTGGTTACAAGACTTACAATATTAGCCTTCTACTAGAGGCAGAGCTGAAAGAGAACAAGGTCTCCAGCGCGCCACTAAATATTTAATGAGCCGTTTGTTTGTATCGGGCCGACTATTTGCTTTTGAAGGAGGTATTAGGAATCGCAACATTATATTGGGTTCGATTTCGGATAATTGGTCTCTTATCCAGAGCGTCTTCAACTTATGAGGTAACAGGAATCAGCTGAGACAAAAACGTTTGGACAAGCCATAGTAAAGTTGTCATCTACTTACGTAACAGCAAAAACTATAATTATTATTATTATTATCATTACTATTATTATTTTATACGTTACCTACGAAAACCGATTTGAGAAACTCTTCGATATTGAAATCGTAATAGAAGTATTTTTAAGATTCACTCGAAAGATGGTTTCTTTCACTCTGAAAACAGCTTTTCATTCTTAAGATTTATTGTCATAATAAAAAATATTATGCCTACTCCACTCTTCTTGACATTTGACAACTTTTAACCAAATTTGACACGTCTAGGTGCTCTAGAGAAGCTTAGGTAGTTTGTCCTCATTTTTAGCCTAGCTCAGTTATTGATAGATCAATCTGCGCGTTTAGCCATTCAACAATACAGTTTGTTTTCGATCCTTTCAATGTTTCGTTGCTTTTTCATTTTGTTTTGTTTTGTTTTTGTTTTGTAAGGGGACGGGACGGTGGCTTACTGCAGCTACAGTTGTACTTTAAAAGTAAAATAAACAATGCTTATTTTTTTCTTTATAATTTACTAGACTGAGATTTGAACAAGGTAGCCGAACCTTTCTGTTTTCACTCGCATTGAGATTTAAGCATTATTGCTAGCACATGCCGATTCTTTTTCTGGGAAAAAATGTTTTAAATATTTGAAAATAAAAAGGAACTTACCCACTGGCTTTTGAAAACAAATTTTGGGAGGGTATTGAAGATACACTGTTTATTTATATCTACTTGGTTTTTTTTAGATGTAAAATTCGTTATTGAAGTAAGACATGTATCTAAATGTGACAATTTTTTTTATCTAGATATAGATTACAATTTATAGACACTATTATAGTACTAGTTGTTGTCTTTGACAGAAAAAACCCTACTCAAGTTTTACCCCTAATCTCATTCGTTATTCAATTTAAAACATCTAATTACAAGCTCAATTTATACAAGCATATATGAAGCGTGGTGGCGAAATGGTAAAAGTTGTGTTTTTTAGAGTGGAAATGGGGTGGTCGCTACAATATAAGTCGAGGGTTCGATTCATATCATAGGCAAGCACTATTTTAGCTATTTCCACTTAAAGCCTTCTTCAATCCACAACTAATGACATAACTTTAACCCTTTATTCATTTCTAAGTTTACACAAGACCTAGAAATACCGCCGATTTTACTTTGAAAAGCTCATATGCACGTTTCCTGAAGCGACCATTTTTTGTTGTTTTGGTTTTTTTTTAGTAGAAAAAAATTTCACAGCTCATGAACGAAATGTTTTCATAGAGAAAGAGAAAGTTTACTATTCTCCGTTGTTTTTTTAAATACACAGTATTCGTTTAATATTGCTGGGTTGAAGCAAAGTCTTCTATGAGATCAGTATTAGAATTAAAGTATAATGCGTTTTTATTATTGCGCCTAATCCACTAAAATGCTCAGAGCGCCTTTACATGAGTTCCCCGCCATAAAAAAATTCTCTTAGATCTCACAGATGGACAGAACTTAAAACGCGCATCACTCAAGTAAACGGACGAGATCTGTCATTGCTAATAGGCGTGAAGTCATTTACCGCGTGATTTAGGCGAAGAAATATGAATAACGAACCTTACCCAAGGACTAAACGCCGGCCCACTAGTAGTCAGGGCTCAAACCCCAGGCTTTTCGCTGAAAGAGAGGAGTGTTTACCCACGATGCGCTTCCCCATTCATTAAATACTGCATATTAACGACACACCGCATACCCAGCGTAGCATGAACATCGGCAGTTCCAGCGGAAATAATTTTATCGAGATTCATATAAATGTAAGTTGCAGTTGGGAAAATACAAAAACATGGCTAAAGAGATACATCGTTTTATATTATAATGAAAGATAATTATTTTTCTTAAAAATTTTAAGTGCGCTTCAGTAATAATTACAACCTTAATGCAGCGATTACTCACTAAAAATGGCGCATCTTTTCGAGAAGAAAAAGCTGTTATAATTAGCTCTATCGTGTAAATCGCCTGCCGAGGAAAGTGATTAAGAAACAATCATAGCGAATAAGAAAAGCGGGGGAAAATAAAGAAAGTATGAAATCTACGAAACGATCAGATGAGGGTCAGACAGACAAAAATCGAAACCGAGCAAAAGACAAAGGAGTTAGATAGCAACATGGTGACATGACGTGAGACGCACAACACAAGTAGTTTAAGACTGATAAAACCGACAAGATTTTTTTTATAGCAAAAAAAGTATAAGGGGAAGAAGCACAATAATTATTATCACTTTTCAATTATAGTGGTAGACAGAGAGGCAGACAGAGAGAGATAGAATGAATCATGGAAAAACATATGGATAGAAAATCAATGAAACAACGCAAGATAGAGAGAAGAGAGAAAAGAATATGAGTTGAATGAAGGGAATGAGAGAAGATGAGACTCAACTAAACCCCCGGTTCTCTCTTCCCGTTCTAAAAAATTTTTTTTTTAAATTATAAAGCAACCTAAACGCTCTTCGATCTCAACACTAAATGGCCGCTTGTTTTCAAAAATGCTCTGTGGGCCCTTAAAACAACAAAAAGAGAGCAAATACAAGGCAAAGACGACAAAACAAGATAACTGTTTTTAAAAAAAAAACTCATTGTTATAATGAATATACGCGCATACATCGAAAGAGCGAAGACGCCGAAGATGAGAAAAATCGTTTAAAAAAATAGAGCTCTGTCATAACGAAACCATACAGGCAATGCTAGTGGTTAGGTTTGTACAAACAAGGCGTGTTTGTATTTTGTCATGGCCTTTTTTGTTCAATGAGGTCTTTAAAGAAATAACAAGCAAAATTCTGGCAACCGTTCCAAACGAGTCGGAAGTCTCAACCTTCACAATAGAAGCCGCTGATTACATGACATTCTACTGAGCTTGTAACGTTGTCAAACCACAGGACTTCATCAACGCGTTGTGGGCCAAACCAAGACGTTCTCAGTCCCAGGCCATCCGGTCCAAATGTAAACAAATTTGTTAACAAGTGCCGTGGCATTTTGATCTATCTCTTCCAATTCTTGGTATGAGTTAGAACAGAAGCAATTTCAAAGATATTTTTGAGTCATGGGCCGGCCCTTTACACGCTAGTGTTAAACATGCGAGGTGAGAGATGTGTTAAGTTTTGGGTAACTGGCCTGGGTTTAAACCATCTCGGGCCAAACCATCCAAATGTAAACAAACTTCTGTAAAAATCTTACATTGACCTATCCTATTAGTATTTTGAAGTGAGTTAGAACAATTGTAAACTGATAATATACTCATTGTGTTCAGGGACGGCCCGTAACACATTGAGTGTTTTCCAGTTCGCACCTATCCTAACTCACTTTAAAACACTTAATACGATAGATCAGTTTCCCAGTTGTAATAGTACTTGTTAACGTTTGGATGGTTCGGCTCTCACTTTGGGTTTCAGCATTGAGAAGAGTTGCGAGTTAAGCCGCCGTAGGACAGGCTGAAAACTGGCAACATGAGTTGAGATCATATTCCCTGTGTTTTACGTTAAATTTTGTTTTAGGCCGGCCCATATCAGCAAAGTACTAGTTGAGTCCTCACATGCCCCAATATACTAACAACTCAAAGGAGATAGACTATTGTAACCGAGACGGTCTAAACCCAGGCCATTTACCCAAAACATAACACACCTCTCATCCCGTAGGTTTACCACTAGCGTGTAAAGGGCCGGCCCTTTCCTCAAAATTATTTTTGAATTTGCGAATGTTCTAACTCATAGCAAGCATTGGAAGAGATAGATCAAAATGACACTTAGGAACAAATTTGTTTACATTTGGGCTGGATGGCCTGGTAGTGAGAACGTTTCGATTACAACTCATATTCTACAGTCTGTTTACGTTCAGTCTGACTGGCATGGTGGCCTAAGCTGCGAGTTGTAGCGATGGCAGTAACATGTACACAGCCAATTTGAAATGAAATATCACGTCTTAGCTTTCGAATAAATTTTTTACCATTTCTAGATTTTAAGCCTAGTTTTTAAACAAAATCTGATACATCATAATTTTAAAAATGAGGTCCATCTCTTAAAGGCTCAATGTTATAGCATTGCCGATTCATGACTGACTACTATACATGTATGGCTTAGTAACTTTATAATTCTAATTTTTATATAACGACTATTTAATGAAACCCTTACTTTTCTAGTTATAAATTTTATACCTTTGCATTGCATGTTGTAAAGATTTCAAATTTTATGTTTTGTAATACATAATGCGTTTTAGAACCATGCTTATGCAACGCCTTAAGCTTACATGAGAAGAAAGTTGAATACAAACAAAAAATACATATTGAAATGTCAAATCTAGAAACAAGAGTTTAAACCTAATATTGTGGGGAGATGGACACAGAGAGAGAGTAAGAGAGAGAGACAGGCAGACAGATAGAGAGAGAGAGAGAGAGAGAGAGTAGGAGAGAGAAATGAACATATAATATAAAGGTAGAAGGCACAACACTTGAAGTATACCTACAAAGTAAATCAGGATCCCAAACGATGCACTTATATCTTTCAGATCTATATAACAGACAACGAAAAGGCAGATAATACAAGTTATCACTTAGTAAAACAAAAAGAAAAGAAAACAATACAAATCTATACTAACTTACAAAACCATAAAGCGTTGGCTTTATTTGTCTTCTTCAGTTACAAACAACATAATAGACAATTGAGGTTTAAACATGGATAGTGAAAAATTCCCGGGTTTCTAATTGAAATCTTAATTGTATATATTTACTTTGTAACTGAAGAAGGTAAATAAAGTCTAAAAGTGTTAATATGTTAAATGATCTAGCTCTGTATTTGTTTCCTCTGTTCCACAAAGTGATAAGTTGCAATTCCTCTTTTTCAATACCTATTAGAGAGAGAGAGAGAGAGGGAGAAGAGGAGGGGATAGAAAGATTGTCTACCACAAACGTAGTCATTGGTTGCATCTGTTGTCATATTGCTTGATGATGATGATGATGATCATGATCATGATGATGATGATGATAATGATGATAATTAACAAAAATATTATTAACTAAGCTACTATGATGCATAAACTAGCGGTTTTGATTATATCGCTCTAAACATAGGCTATGTGTCAAAGTTTGAATTATAAACTCAAGGCGATCGAGAAGATTAAAATAATTAGCTAGTTATCCATTTCTTGGTCAAACGTACAAGTGCGGCGCATTAAGCCATCAGCGACCAAGAAAAAAGCATTCACTTTGAGCTCTGTAACTCAGCCCTTTGGGATGCTGATGCTACACGCTGAGCACTCGTTCTTCTTGTGGAGAAATCAGCCTGCCTCCTACATACATAGAGTTGTATTGTGAAGTAAAATAATTTTAATAGGACGTTTACCAGGCATCAACTGAAGGTTAACCATTTGATAACTTCAGGATCTCGGTTTTTTTTTTATTCAAATCATCGACAACCATATCAAGCAATGCTCTATCAGACAGTTTAGGTTTAGTTAAAGTTCCTTATGTTTTGTCAACTAATAGTAACTTTTTTCCTCTATGTATAAAAGTGTTGGTATTTAATTTTCACGATCACTACATAATTGTATTTATTTGACACACACCAAGTTCTCTACCGAAAACTTTTATTTGGGAACTTATACTCCGAATTCAAGAAGTTTACAGGCCTAGCTTATATTATTTGTGTTAATCTTAGAAAAAAATTAATTTTTTTTCCCTTGGCGTTGAGCTGAAAATTCTCGCAATCATACTAAAGAAATCAAATGTCGCAATTCACATTTGAATACAATGATAGTTTCAACCATTCATTTTTCTGAGCTTCTTAGAGTGAAAAGTTGCATTATATAATAGTACAAAAATGAAAGATTTAAGAATTTATATATTTAGAACATTGAAAAAAATAAACAATTGATTCTAAATTGGTGTTTTCTCAGTTTAGAATGTCAGACTTCCGAAGCATATGCACGGGTCTCAAAACTTTAAAATATACCAAGACAGCGGAACAGCTCAATTTTTTTCCTTAACCAAATCTCCAGAAACCCAGATGCCTTGTTTGGAAAAAAAATTGCAATCCAGTTTTTGTGAACCATTGCAATCTGAAGATTTAAAAAATGCTTTTAAAGCATTAAGACAGCTGGGTCCTTAGGTACGCGCTTGGAGATTAATTGGACACAATATTAAGTAATAATAAATTTGTTTTTATAGCGCCTTCCCTCAATGGGAGCTCAAAGCGCTTTACATAAAATCTTAACAAACTTAGGTCTACGTAGTTAAAAAGTTTATAAGTATATCACTTATTTAAAGGTATTTAGCTATAAAAACAAAAACGTACATTAAGTTACACACTAAATATAAACCAATCATTAAAAACATAAATATAGTCATACACATACAGTGTATATATAAAATACATTAAATTCATGTAAACATATTATTTTTCAAAAGCTAGGAAAAAAGGTGATTTTTTTTCCATTTAGACTTAACAGATGAAAGCGTCTTTGCATTTTGAAGAGGAGGTGGAAGATTGGCCATATTTCTGCTCCTTGATAAGAATAGTTTCTTTGACCAAAATTCTTCAGGTTAAATCTAGGTTTATAAAGTATGTTTTCACAGATTGTGAAATGAATGTTTGTATCCAATTTTAATTCTTCCCGTATGAAAACAGAAGTAACTATTATAGCTAAGTTCCCCATATACAAATACCATCACGAAAAATACACAAGAAACGTTTCACTTTACAATGACAACAAGAACCGTTGTTGATAGCGTTTTAAATCTGTATCGAGGTAATAAGTGGATTATATATTTGCTTAGACTGATTGTTGTTTGTCTCTCACTTAGTTGTAACTTGCTGTGGTTGTCTATGGGTTATAAAATATTTGTGCCCAGAAAATAATATTCTCATTTATCTGGTTTTATCCCAGACAATTGCCATAATGTCTAAAAACTTTGTTTAAACAATCAATAAGTCTTCTCTAGGAAAGGGAAATGCGAGAATCAATTGCTGAATTCGTCTTTTTTTCGCCCATGAACCAAAAAAAGAAATGCCATAAGCTTGTTTATTT
Source organism: Elysia marginata (assembly GCA_019649035.1). Classification (NCBI taxonomy): domain Eukaryota; kingdom Metazoa; phylum Mollusca; class Gastropoda; family Plakobranchidae; genus Elysia; species Elysia marginata. The sequence goes on from BMAT01012874.1 coordinate 81,247, forward strand.
CAGCCAGTCAAAAGCTGCCCCCCCTCCCCCGAACACACACCACACACACCAAGAAACGTTTTATTTGGAATAAAATGACTTATACAAACGGCCGTAAAACTAATGAGGACAAAGCGATCAAAACTACAGTTTTTACAACACATTTCTTCCACCCATTTCCTAAATAGTCTACCTTCATTCACACGGTCAAATAAACAGGAAATCAAGTAAAAAATTAGTCCAAGTATTCAATTAAAGAACCAGGCCACTAGTAAATCACCCGTAAGCGTATGTCTTAGCACCTAATATATCGCAGCCAGTCGAAATCAGTCGGAAGCGGTGATTTTGAGCAATGAACTTTTCTGTTGAAAATTGCATAAATTTGTGAACAGTTTGTGATAGATGTTAAAATGTCGTATTTAAATATAGCGAAAAAAAAGTAATCAATTTACCTTTTAAAGAGTTTTTAATAGAAAATTTGCGACATCCGACTCATTTGGACTGATCGCGAGATGAATGGATCGGCAATCAAGCAAAAAATTAATCCATGTATCCAGTTAGAGAACCAGCCAACCACGAAATCACCGATCAGCTAAAGAGTTCAAAGGTCCTAAAGTCACCTTAAAGCTTTGGGCACACTCTTCCATCGGTACTGTTTTTAAGAACAAATTTTTGTTATAGAAACATTTCATGTCCCCTGATAGCCAAATGCTAAGAGATAGGGCGCTCGCTTTGATAACAGTAAGACATGCGTTCAAAGTTAGATGGCTTTGTGACTTTATCAGGTAAGGTGTACATATTCCATTTCAAAGTCAGGTTTGATAAAATTTGTTAATTTCTACCCTATTTTTCTCCACAGCTAAAACCATCTAACGTTCAGATTGAAAATACGAAAGAGAACCATCTCTCAACAGCTCCGATGTGTCCCTCTAAGATGACTCGGGATACGATGTCACCCCACAATACGATCTATGGTCAAGCCAAGTCTCAGATGTCTTGATCACATGACTGAGTGATAGATATGACTAGACTAAGGGAAGGGTGAAGGGCAGTATAACTTCCATTCTTCACTGGCGCGATGACATAGAGTGAGCAAGTGTCATTCAATCAACGTTATCACACAACGAATGCAGCATTTTACGAGAGACCATACCACTTTCTAAGATCAGATAGAGAGATCAAGAAAAACCTAACGGAATGGCATTAAACACGGTACTCAAACGTATCAATGTGATAGAAGCAGAAGCCAACTACCTTGCCCCATACCAAAACCTTAAGTTCTCAAACCCCCCCCCCCCTTTTTTTCCCTCGACATGGTAGCGATAACAAAGGGTGAATAAAGTAGTCGTTAAATCGATGCCTTTGAGCCTAAAGATTCTTATTATCGTGAAGCTAAGGTCTAGACTATCATACGCCCCCCCCCCCTTTTCCCTCCTCTTTAAGTGCGAGACGACGCATAGCTTTAAAAATTCTGTTTCAAAGATATGAGCCTCTATATCTAAGAATTTACATAGGCTTTTTTTAGGCTAAATAATTATTGTTTCTCAAACCCTGTTTATTGGATTTAAATTAAGCTTCGAAGGCCCGCCACTGGAGAAGCTTTACGAGTGTTCGACAAAAGATTTTTATCCGTGATTTGTCTGGCGAAACAAGTTATGAAATTTCCTAATGCACCTTTTCTTGAAAACCAAATTTTATATTTAATTCAATTGTAAAACAATGGAACGCAAACAATCTCGCTTCAGTATGCATAGTTCTGGAACATACGAAATAATAAAGGGAAAGGAAATAATTAACAGAAAATTAATATTGTCAACTATTTACACACCACAAAAAATTGGTGAGAGTAAAAACACACAGAATTACGCCTTAGTTTCGTCCACTTCCGAACTTCTTCATAGAGTCTAGATTAGGTATAGTTCTACGTTATAACTACATTATGTGTCTAAAACATGGCTTAGAGTGATAAAGTGTTGTAAATAATTTAGGTTTAGATCTTGAAGACTATTTTGTCTAAAATCTAGATAAGGACTCTATCTAGTTTAGGTTTTGTGGTGTTATGTTTTCTTCCACTTTAAGTTCTGCGTGTCAGATTTTTCCTTTAAAATTTTTTCAAGAAGGCGGCGTGAGAGGAAATTGAAGAGTTTATTCATGTCAAGAAGTAAATTTATAATGACTAAGCATTGATTATTTTCAATAGGTAATACTTATCCTGTATTCCTGTAATAATAAGGTTGAAAATATTTTAAAAAATTTTAGGAGAAGAAAATGGTTGAGAGAGGGAGAAACACAATTGGCATCTACAAAAAGAGAGACAAAGACAAATACAATCATACGGTCACTTACGGGAATAAATGAGAAAAAACTGGAAACAAAAAGAAGAGCCGGAAGAGATGGGAAGTAAAATAAAAAATGAATCTATGAAAGAATAAAAAAAGGATAAAAAGATTAAAGAGTAAGACCCAAAACTGCATGTAGATCTCGGTATCGGCAAATCTAATCTATGTTTAACACATCGACATGTAGATAGGGTCAATAAACATAACCTCTTCATGTTTTTTTTCTTTGGTGCTCTAAGCATGAGTTTTAGATATGGGCATAGTTTTGTGATCAAAGTTCATTATGTTTCGTAGAATGGGCAAGTTGGCTAGTCCGTTTATTATCAATGGCGCTGGAGGAAGAGTAACATGAGCCCCAACATAATGAAACATTCCAAAACAGTTTGTTTTGCTTTCTCGGTTTTGAGAAGAGAGAGAGAGAGAATTCACGCCTTCGTACCAATAGAAAAGCACATAGTGCGCCTATTTAGTAACAACCCTGAATCACAAATTTCTTTTTACGTCCCCTTTCCCCCAAACCACCCATCGTTTTATTCCTAATGCCGTCGCCAACAGAGCAGAGCAGGCAGCAATTTACCGTATTATAGTTTTAATTCCATCAAACGAAGAATGCCCCCGAGGAGGCGAAAAAAATTACTACATCTAGCTATTAAATACTCAACCGTATCTTCTAGAAACCATCCTTGTCGCGTCTAGACTGCGCTAGGTCATTCAAAAGTAGTAGCAGTACGAATGATCACAATAATAATAACTTATCACTGAATCTCGTGAATGAAGTCTTTTCACCATAAGAATCATGAATAACTCTGCTTACTCGAAGCTTAACAAGAGTTACAGCCCTTAAGTCTCCACGGACAGGATGTTCCGCTGAGCCTACCGTTTCCGCCTGTACGAGTTTCTATGTGAAAACATTCATACCTCTCTTGCTTGAAATAACCGAAAGATTTGCTTTATGAAACGTTGGACATTTGAGATTTTTGTATATTTTTTAATAAAAAACTCTCTCTAGTTTGTGAACCTTGGTAAAAAAAATCGGCGCTTTCAAATGTCAAGAAACGTTTGAAAAACAAACAGAATAAACAAACAAAACAAAAAAACGCCATACCTTTTTACTCTTATTTATTTTTTCGCATGTTGAATATCATACAATCTTGAGTCTTGTGTTCCTCAAAATATAAAATAAATATATTTCGACAAATTTATTTAATAAAACTGAATGCGTAGCTTTTAAAAAATCTATAAAGGGAGAAAGAGATAGAGATGGTGCGAGAGATACCTTTTTTCTGTAATTTTTTACTTCTACTGTATTGGAGTGTATTTAAGATAATGCAGGCATTGCTATAGCCTGTTAGCCTGACTAACCATTGGTTATTTTCCATATATATATATATATATATATACATATAGCTTTGTATCGACTCACTCAACTTGAATTGCATTGAACTGACTCAGAGTAGGCCTAAATTGTAACAGTCTTCACACATTCTCAAACAAAAAAAGCGGCGGCGAAAGTAGAAACCAATTTTAAGCGTCTGGTATTTTTCTTGCATCAGTAAGCCCCCTACCTTCAGCAATTGTTGCTACAGGGAGCTTAAGTGTTGGGGAAATGAAATCCTTTGTTTCCATCTTTAGACAGCGAGTATAATTTTTTACGTATAACTAAACTATTCTTTCTTGAAACTTTGCCAGGAGAGAAAAAACCCACAGCCGATGATGATTTTAATGTCTCCGTTGAGTGAAACTCCGACAGCAATGGCTCAGATATCATTTCCGCATAGTTTGCAAGTTGCTGCTGAAGTTTATGTCTCTCAAACTGAGTCGCGTGTCGCGGTTTTCTCGTTACAAGTGATGGCTGCTATAAACGATGCATTTTTTTTCTAAGCTTGGAAGCGATAGAAACCGTATGAAATCGTCACATTTTTTGGAAAGATTTTAGAGATTACTTTTGATTCAAAATGTCCAGAAAAAGATGAAATATCTCCTTTTAAAAAGCGGTTTTTTTTTCGCCATTCAAATCAATACCTCTTCAAAGACTGTTAACGCCACCAGATATTCATTATCAAATTTAATTAGTTTTAATTGTGGAATTCATGAAACATGCCTTAAACAATAGATTAGCATCCACCTGCATTCTTGAATGCTCCAACTATATGTTAATTTAAATCATTAGAAATTTAGGTAGGAGCCAACTGACTATTATCATTAGGTCTTCTTTGCACAACTGACTTAAAAATAATGGATTCTTGTTACAACAGCTCCAGTTTTGTCAGCCATGAATTTGCTCTGTGTCTAGTCTGTCATGAAACATTCGAACGCCTTTGTTTCTGTTTACAAGTTTGTGAGTAAGAATATATACATTTACTTAGTTGACATGGAGTTGTTGAGGTTTTTTAATCGTTTTACGGCATTTCGGCTAAATATAATTTCAATTGAATGTTACATTTCTTGACGAGACTAAGAATTTTCTTGATAGTCGATCTTGACAGGGTGTGCTGCGTGCATGGAAATAATCGGGTGGGGAGGGGGAAGTTCATCATTAAGTTTCACATTGCTCACATCCTTTATGTGCATTTCAATTTTTATGATGCATGCTATTACAGTTTTTTCAATAATAACATCAGCTTGTGGTCCCACAAACCAATCCTGAGAAATAACCCCCAGCCCATCTTTAAACATGATAATTCGGGTATTTCCCATTTCAATGCGCATCAGTTCGATCTAGAACCTGGGTGTGGGCGGGAATAAAAATTAATCATAAACATCGGGTTGTGGTCCTACACTAATGGGAAATTCCCGCAGCGACCTGTGACCTGTACAGAGCACCAGGCCTCGAGTGTGTGAGATAAGATCAGAGACGAAGCTTGGTCAGTTTATTGACGTCCGTCATGTTTATTGCATGTTTGACCAGAGAGGTTTGATCACCAGGCTCAAAGCTCATGTCTGTCCTTCCTGCCTCCTCCGTGGTTGAGACCTCCACCCCACCCACACACACACACACACAAACACACCCCTCTCCTTCTTCCTCTTATTTCGATCTCTAAACTGTCTTGAGAAAGACGCAGAAGTTCAAACTTCCTTCAACCAGTCCTAAGAAGTCGGATGTAGCAACTCTAAAGTTTGAAAAGAAGCCCTTAAGCAGAAAGTTCATAACTCTGTTTCTGTGTATATTCCAAATAAAAAAATTCTTATATCATTCAATAAATTTGTTTATAATTTCATGCAATTTGTCCTGTTTGGAAGCTCAGAAAGTGCCTACTTCTAGTAACTCCATGTCAGACACAAAGTTATTAAGCCCTTTTGCGAGCATGATTTTCAAGCTTTCTTGTTGTTCGTGTGGACCAATCCTTAGCGCTCCCATCAAAATTAGAGACACGCGCTAATGTTCTAATTGAGGAAATGCCGTTTTCTATTCAAACTAACAGTTTTGTTTTGTACATATTTCATGATGAATTTCATCATTTAGTATCATAAAATGATTGAAACAAATGCTGCTATATGTGTGATATCAAACTAGAAGACTATTTTCTAATCTCTAATCTCTTGACATTCTTTGTATTATTTAAAACCTTTTGAATGCGTTTTTCTTCATTCCATCTTAAGAAAGTTTCTCACAGGTCCCCGGCCTTTCATCTGAGTCCACTCGGCTGATAATGAAGGTATCAAAAGTTTTTTACTGCCTTGAAAGATCTTTAAATTGTTTTCAAACGATGTTTAGTTATCTCTTTAAACATACCAATTCCACAACTCAACCCGTTTTGAGGGAGCGCTACAGGTATTATTTCCGCTGTTGAAATCGTGGGCGTTTGTGTTCAAGACATAACAGAAATAAATCAGCATTCTATAATACATAGATCGCGCTTACCTCCTCTCAGTGACTGAGCTTTCTTGCTAAATCCAGCCTATAAATATCCTAGCTGAAAATCTCGTATATCTGGGTCGGACAAGAGATACAGTTATCATGTTTTGTCTATATTGGTGGGGATTATCTCTCAGCGCGTGCGTGGAATAGGGAGTTAAAATAGCTGCATATTGCACGGGTATTCCTTCGGGTAGACGGGGCTTTACTTCATCTGTTCAGCATTCCCAAGGGTTTAAAAATATGCCTTGCAGCAGCTCAAATCAGTTAGGCGTTGGTAATTTTTATTTTGAGAAAAAGTTTTGAGGTGGATTCCTCTGTTTCTCCATTTTTAAACCAAGAGAAGTTCTAATAATTATCTGTACAAAAAACTGGGTAAGGAATTAATCAATTTTTTAACTTTCGGTAGCTCCGAATTATGCATTGTTAGTAATAAAAATAGCACCAATGTAGATGGTTTTAAGGTAACTATGTTTGAATCATATGGACTGGTTGTGAGACATAATGCTGGAGTTCAATGGAGTGGGCAGACTTACTAAAATCAGCAAGGGTATGAAGGCGAGGTTAAGTCTGTGATATTATTTGTTACAAGAATTCTTAGAGGGCCATAAAACATTTAGCGGAAGGCTTAACAAAAGCAGTGAAAAAGATACCACACAAGTGCGTGATCGGGAATATTCCATCATTACGCTGATTTTGCGCGGACAGCAAAATAAGAGTACTGCAGTGTCACTTCAAACACGGCTGGACTACGTAAAACATGCGTAAATAGCATGACGGTTTAAGGATTACTTAATGTAATCACGATGGCAAAAACAATAAACCACCTAGTCCTGCATTACCTAATAACTAAGCTTGAAAAACGATCAGATACTTGTACAGTAAAGACAGCAGAATAATAATACATTCACAACTTTCATACACAGTTTCAATTTGGATCAGAGGTGTAAACCAGCCATACCTCTACCATTACTACTATTACTACTACTACGACTGCTACTACTACTACTACTACTACTACTACTACTACTACTACTGCTGCTGCTGCTGCTGCTGCTACTGCTACTACTACTACTACTACTGAGATTACAAACGAAAGTTCTAACATTTTAAAGTTCCTAGAAAAAGGGCAATTTCTCATATGGCACTTAACCTAGTGAAAGATATTTCTAGCACCGTCGTTTATGATATTTCGGTGTTGTTCGGTTGTAAAAGAATTCTGTGTTTAGTACTAGCTGACATGAAATCAAACCGAGGCTCCTGGATTTTTGGTCAAATTTTGTCATTGTAAAGATTTACCTAGACAAACAAGAAGAACTGAATAAGATATACTTCATTGATCCTTTGAAAGAAGGAATTTCGTGCGTGTTTAGAGTGCATTAAAATTCGGATCAGTCAACAAACAATCATATATTTATGCATTTGTACATGTATTATGGGTTGTTTTTTTTTCAATGACATATTCTGTTTATGAACAACAGATTAAGACTTTTAACCATGTTAGTTTGCGACCAACAAGATTAAATGTTTCCAGACTCAAATCATACCATTCATGAAGTTTTGGAGTAGTGGGTATTACAGTAAAGGAATCTATTATTACTACCCCACCTCTCAGAACAATAATTATCATGTCTTCTCATTGCCGTGTTTTGTGTCAACTCTTCACACACAAAACTATTTGGCTCATTTTTTTACTTGCCGATTTCAAAGAAAACTGTTTTTCGCAAAATGGCTTTTTGTAGGAAACTTTGCCAAGACTGCTCAATCAGTGGAAACGAAATTTTATGACCTTTTTACAACTTTGGTTCCGGGCTTTAAAGAGGTGTAATATAAACAAGGCTAATGAATGCTTTCATTGCTAATGAAAACATCGCCGTCTCTTTTATGTTTCTGATATTTCCTAAAATCCTAAGGGAGGACTAAATTTAAAGGTTACACCTTGCAGAAGGTTAATAAAGGCTTATTGAGATTTTCTATAATGTTTTTACATCCCTAGGAGATATTACTGTAAAGCTGGAAATTTGTTTACAGAACGCAAAAAAATGCTTTTTTGCATTCATGAAAGATTGTGGTTTTCATTTCTATATCTAAATCAAGCAAACGGGGTGTATTTTCTATTTTCTTCGGAATGTCGTTTCTTAACTGATAGATAATTTGGCCTATACAGTCACATTGCTTTACTTTTCGGTTAAGAATTTTGAAAAGTAAAGCGCCTAATTTCACATTTTTGCTTTAAGCGATTTACACTGGTTTCTCCGACACCTTGCCGAAGATTAAGAAAACGCTGTATAACATTTTTATGTTGGAATTAAAATCTCTCGCGTCCTGGGTGAATGAGTCGGATGTCGCAGTCTTCAGTCTCTCAAATTTTGCTATTTATAATAAGACATCTTTCTAGGCTTCCAAAGATTAAAAATTTCATTAAAAAATATCGATATTTTCTATAACGGTATTCAAACTTTTGTTGATTTAGACTGAAGAGAAAAAAAAATAAGAAGAAAATGGTGATTAAAATGGTATTTTATTAAAAAAAGGAATATCCGACTTCCGAATCATTCGCCATGGACGTGGGACAAACAGGCTTCAAAGTTGAAGATGATTGTCCATAGAAACGGGCAAACGTACGTAGGTTGATGTCGAAAAAGAAAACAAAAACTATTGAACTTTAAAATTTACTGCCACCTTGGAGGGTCTTTTACGTTTGAAAAGCAAAGAAGTTTCATGGAAAATAAACTGGAGAGGTCGTTTAACTTAATACTAAGCCTTATTGCACTACTTGGTACTGAAAAAAAGTTTATACCAAGGGAATACTGTTCATTAAAGTTTGATTGAAAGATTTGAAAATTATAAAATTTAGAGTAGAGAGAAGTAGTCTTTAAGTGGAAATGCTCAAAATATGTGCTTTTAGCATGATTTGAACCTTCGACCTGCAATAGGTTCGGCACCCACCGCCTTGCCGCTGAGAGAAACATAGTTTATACAATGTCGCCATTACGCTCCTTTAAGTTTACCTGTTTTCACCATTAATTAATGAATCGACTCTTGAACTTGCAGCGACACTGCTTTATGCTGCAATCATTTTCTTGAGCTCAAGGATTAAGTATTTTCGACATCCACAAAAGAAGAAATCGGCAAAGGTTTTCGAGAAGACAAGAGATCATGCTGACCATTCTTCCAACATTAAATTTCGCTTGTTCTAAATATAAGTCTTGTCTTATCATCGTTTTATGAGGCTGAAGATAAGAAAAGTTATCGCCAGCAGATCAAATTATAATTATTTAATAAGAAAAACAAAGAGCGTGATAAGGATTTTTTGCAATAGATTTATGGCGATGGAATGTTTAGCATTTAAATTGTATATTTACATGGACGCCCACACAATGTGCTGGCAATGTCAGACATTAAATCATTATAATGCTTTATAATGTTGGATTGCTCGCGTTTAGAATAGAAAAGCATAATGTTGGGAAAATGTACTAGTTTGCGCCGCAACGAAAGAGACGTTTTATGGGATGTATTGCACTAAAAGCGGTCTTTTTTAGTTAAAAATATAAGGAAACATTACATCTACATATTCATCAATAAGTGGCGTCGAGTGCTAGTAGTAGACACAACTGCAGGACAGGCCAGAAATATCCTACAGTCACGCTGGAAAGATATTCACTTACGGAAACCTTTTGAAGGATGCATCAATAGAATTTTAAAAAAAGGAACCATCTTGTCCGAAAACTAATCTTATCACCCTGGGGCATCTCTCAAACAATACTCTGAATCCATTTCCGGTTGACTTGTCTGATCGGCCAGTCGTCCGTCTCTCAGCTCTTAAGTTGGTGCTTTTTTAAATTGTTTACTCATTAATTTTCCTGTAGATATTTATCGGCGTATTTGGATATTCTTGTTGGGCATGCTGTCAGGATAAGTGATTTTGTACCTTCTTCGTTTTTTTTTTTTGTTTTTTGTTTTTTGCTTTCTCCCTTTTCTAGAAAAAATTCCGGTGTGTTACGAACAAGACCGGTTCATGCCATCTTGTTCCAACCAAGATCTAGATCTCTCGGTTAGACCCTTAGCGTATTTTCGTTTGTGCCCCTGTATGGACTAAGAATTTTCACACCAACCTTGTTGACGCCGAACTAAGGGAGTACGTGACAGCAATAACAGATTGTGTAGCATCAACACTTGTCCAATTGTTCTCAATCATTAGCTCAATAAACACCACCCCATATCAGAATACAGGACATGAAGTTAGAAAAAAACGCTGTAAAGAATAAGGGAAATGCCACATAACGACCACTTGAAGAAAATTTTAACGAATGCCCCAACAGCATCAAGACTCAAATCTCGAGGGCCACCTTCAAGTCTGAACTCAAAGTGTAAAATGCAATAGAGGAATTACAAAAGGAATGGGAGCAACATATTCCACCAGGTGGTACCATCATTGATTGCATAACACATATCCTCCGAAACTACAAAAAGTGCTGTGTCGCTTCATACCGACTCCTTACAAAACACGACAGGGCTGCCTACAATATGCACAAATTACGACCAAAGGACTCTCCAATGTGCCCATGGTGCAAAGAAAAAAACAGAAACAGTAGACCAAAAACTAAAATTGGAAGAGGATTTAATACGGTAAAGACAGCAGATGATGCATAGTTATACAACCTAGATCGAGATTTTAAATTTGGAGGTGTAAACCAGCCATACGATACTACTATACTACAATTACTACTACTACTACTACTACTACTACTACTACTACT
>BMAT01012874.1:92447-105663 GCA_019649035.1 Elysia marginata
CTACTACTACTACTACTACTACTTCTACTTTGCTCACCAACCAAAAATTTTTAGTCCTATGAAATGGCTATTAACAAACCTTTTTCGCGTCTCAGTACCCGTGTAAAGGCAGTGAAGGATCTTGTCAGTTTGCTAGAGTGATGCGTTTTAAGTGCTGCTCCCTTTCAAGTTCAGGGGGAAGTTTAATTGATTATGACCTGTTGGGAAACCCATCCTAAGTGATTAGAGCGTTTTAGTGGATAATGCGCTGCAATTATGCTTTTGACTGTATTCTTTACTTCTGCATTTAACGCCGATTTAATGCGTTCATGAGAAAATAACAACATGTATCTCCCAACCTCTTATAATTTTGAAAACAGAATGTTTCCTATTTTACCTTTTGCACTAGCCTAGATATTTAACATCACTTTCAGGCAATGCTTGCCGCTTAAAACTAGATTACAGATCGAGTTTGGATAGTGTTAATAAAAATGCCGATATAGCTTGAAAGAAAATAACCTTTGTTTTGATTTTTTTCTTTCTTTTTTAAACAAAAAGGAATAGATTAAACAAAGGTTGTTTTTTTTTTCGAGCATTATTCTTTTATCAGCATGATTTAATTTGGGCTATCATATTATGGCAATACTAATGCAAAGTCTATACAATTTGTGACGCAACCTTCATAAACCAAGCACAAGACGCTCGAGCAAGGTTTGAGTTTGAGCCCTCTAAATACAGAGTTTTGTTTTATGAAACCTCTTTCAATATGTTCTGGAATTATGTGTGTTCGGATTTTAAAAAGATAAAGTTATAACTATTCAACCTCTTCACGGAAGTTGTATAAAGTTTTAAAAAATGTCAACACCTCTATGTATCAAAACGCTCACTGTGTCTGATCTACCTTTCTTTAATGTTTTATCTGCGCTTACTTGTCAACAAACATTCTGAACAAAAATTCTAAAAACGCTTATATCTAGTTTAAACTTATTACAACTTAGTTTCTTTCCTTGGTTGTTACATGCGCTTTAATGTGCTTCAGTTAGGTCGATAAAGGAAACTAATGATTCACGTGGCATTTAAGGGCTAAACAAGTCGAGAAAAAAAAAAGGTTTTATTTGATATCCTTAAGAAAAATAAAACCTGTACTCAACGTCGGTGGGTTTTCATTTCGATTTTTAAATTACTACATGCACTGAATTAGATGATTCCAAGTCTGGCAAGTCTATATCGCGAAATGCAAAGAAAAAGAAGAAGAAGGAATCGCTGAACTGGCGGGTCGTGAGCATGATGGTGCCTGAAGAATGAGACCTCGGACAAAATTACTTCTGGGGGAAAATTGAGAGTTTCAGTAATGTTTTCACATCCCCAGGAGAGATTAATGTAAAGCTGGAAATTTGTTTACAGAGCGCAAAAAATGCCTTTTTGCATTCATGAAAGATTTTGGCTTTCATTTCTATATATTTAAATCAAGCAAACGGGATGTATTTTCTATATTCTTCGGAATGTCGTTTCTTAACTGACAGATGATTTGGCCTACGCAATCACATTGCTCAACTTATCTTTTGAGAATTTTTAGAAGTAAAGGGTCTAATCCACATTTTTGCTTTAAGCGATTCATATTGGTTTCCCCGACAGGCCATTACTAACCAAATTACCTGTTGAGCTCACAAAGGAGCAGAAGTTAAAGGCCATCAGTCCCGCGAAGTGACAGGATCTTTCATTGCCAACAGCCGGGCTCTTATTATAGCCTGACGGAGGCGAGGAAATTTGTAGCTTTCGTCAAGGATTAGGCCTAAACCCTGACCTATTCAAATACATGTAGAGCTGGAATCCCGAACATGTCCGGTCAAGAGCTGAGTTTTTCCAATCAGACAACAACAACACAAATCAAATAATATTATCAAGTTTGATTTAAAAAAACTATCAAAGTGTTGCTTTTTTCAGTCCCATATATGGCAGGCCTATCTCTCCATTTTATAAGACCCGCCATATCTACAAATTTAGCTCAATCATAGTGTTCCATATAATGCTATATCAAAGAAGGAAATAGGAGACGTGCATAGTAAGCTTACATGATTGTGCTTCCCCAACCTAAAGTTTAATAGAAAAAAGATATAATGAAAATCTGCTCGTTCTCTTAACCCACCCACTCATCATAGTTTAAGGAACAAATGTCTCGCAACCAGGCTTAATAAATGGAATGCCGTAACTTTTACATTCCAAAGCGCTGATATTATGAACTTTAATGTATTTTTTCTGAGCTTGGTAAAATAAAGAAATTGCATGAAATATAAAAAAAAACAAGTTTGTGTAACCGTATTACAACTTTTAATAAAAGATACAAATAAACTGGTGTCTTCTTGAATGGCGTTTTGTCAAATTTAACTTTACAGAATGCGACTTATTCGACTACTTTGGTCTGCTCGCGTGGTAAATATTATGTACAAGAACTTTTCTTAATTTTTTTTCACTTTAGCTCAAAAATATTTTACATTGTCTTCAATATCATAACATATCGAAGGTGATGAAGGCAGATTTTTACTGGTAGAGTAATGATGATAATTCGAAACCTTAACCACTCAGACCTTATCTTGGAATCAAGTTTAAATCAATTTCTATAAATAGACCACCTGCACCTTACGGCGTTGAGATCTGAGAATCTTTAAGTTGAGGCGTCATGATTTAGATTTACAATTGAGCATATACGAGTATATCACGAGAAAGCTGAGGGGGGGGGGGGGTATTTCGCTTCATAAACCATTATAAACCGAGGGGGTGGAGAGAGAGACAGACAATAATTTACTGTCTGCACCACAGCACCAAGCATTAGGTTGACAATCACGTGACTGTGTGACTGTGAGGAGACAAGAGCAAGCGGGAGGTAACTGATACTGAAACCCTCTGAGCCTGGGTGGCGTGACGTTGAATGTTTGTTTTTCTGGTGACCGTACATGGAGGGATGGGATATGTCATGTCACCCACTACCCACTTCTCTTGGTTAGAGGAAGAATTAAAAGAGAGAAGGGGTGGGTGGTCAGAAGGAATTACTGGGGAAGATTAGAAGAAAGAGAAGGGACAAGAACCCTGGGATAGTTTAAGGAAGAAGGACGAAAGATGGTAAAGATTAAAGAGATAATGTTGGGAAAAGATGTGAAGAAAGAGAAAAAAAATGAAAGCATTGAAAGTAGAGGAAATCTGAGAAAGGAAAGGAAAAGAGAGAGAGATGATGTTGTCAGAAGGAGGAAATAATCTCAATCTTAAGCTTGCGAAGACAATAATTGATGGTCCTTGGTGAAGTTCTGATCAGTTTATTCCCCTTTGAACCCTTCACGAGTTGCCTCGCGTTGCTTGTCTCAAGAGCCTGCCAAGATCAAAGAAAAATTATCTTGGACTTGTGGCGATTTCTCACCTGGGGACCAAAACTATGAAAATTGCCGACCGTCTAAGGTAAGTTGAGATACAAGACGGCTTTAAAGAAAACAGAAACAGAAAAACTTAAAGGAAATATTTACATAAAGTAGTGATTTATGTCCCTGATTTTTTATACCGATAAACGCATATATCGTAAACCTTTATTGAAGAACGCATTGATTGAAAGCTTGATTGAAATGAGCAGTTGATTGAAGTGCATGCAATGGTCGAAAAATCATTACCTTTGGCATGACTCGAACTCTTGACTAATCTTAGCTCTATCATACACTGCCATGTAACTCAAATAAACCTAGCTGTACTAACAGCTCAAAAGAGATGAGATTGTTAGAACTCTCAATCTAGGCTGACATGCCTGCTAACTACAGTAGCCTAGGACAAGACGATTTTAGAGGAGACCATCGTGTCCAGCTAAAGTCAAAATTTTACATAGAAGTATACAAAGTAGCTCGAATCGTAAGTTTTTATGAACAGTTAGATCATTACAATTTTGACTGGAAGAAAACAATCATTGAAAACTATTAGGTTATCTAATAAGTTTTGGGCTGAAATAAGTTTAAAGTTTACATGGCCGTAAAATGTTTAGCTTTGGATTGATTCCAACCTAGAGCGCCGTAATGCAGACCCGACACTCCATCGTTCGCAGGTGTCAAAATACTAAATTACTCACCAAATTTTTTAGAAAGCCGGTCTGCGTGAGATGATATCCACTTTTTCCTAATTATACCAAAGACTCAATGAGATAGATCAGTAGAGAACTCATGCCATTTGTGAACTTTTCGCCACAGCTGGGTTTATTCATTACGGTGGCGTCTAGATTGGAAGCCTCAACTAAAAGTTGCTTCCGCGCTCACAGTATTGCCACTCAAAGAAATATAATAGCTGTTGATATGTCACAACTAACAATGCATCTTGTTTTCATTTTATTGATTAAAATTACTTTGGGAGGCCGAGGAGTTTACCGACAACCTTTCTCATGATGCAGATGAATAATGGGGTTGAGTGGATAATTATCTTCAAACAGAAGCTTGTTGACTTGAATATAGTGCGATGTAAATGACTGTGTATAAAAATATGTATTAAGTCTAAAGGACACCCATTTGAACTACACCGCATCATGTGAAGATAAGTGTCTTGATTACGCTTGCCAACGACATTCAAAGTGAAATAAATTACATCGAGTTTATCCATTTTACTGTTAAGACCTAATCTTTTCTAAGATAGACGGTAAAAAGCAATAATGGGGAAGAGACGGTATGAAATGTATAATTATTGTTTGAAGCTTCAAATATTGTATAATCTGTAGATGGCATGTAGAAATAGTTGCTGTAAGAGAAGGAAACGCAAAAAAAAGAGATGAACAAGAAGAATTTTTGTTTTGTTTTCTTTTTAGTTGAAAAACCAGTCATGAGAGGAAGAAAATAAGGGAGAAAGCCAAGAACTGTTGAAGAAAGAAAGAATTGGAGACAAAGTGTTTGTGATAGAAGTAGGATATGTAAAACCTAACGATTGAGATAAAGAAATAGAAAGAGAGAAAGAAGGGGGGAGAGATTGAGAAAATAAGAGAGAAATGAATCCAACTGATCTGCTTTTTTTAACAACGGTAACAAATCAGGCAAAATGCCTTTTCTTCTGAGTGTTAAATTAAAACATATAAATTAAGACGTTGTAGCCAGTTTCAATTGCAGTTGCATAATTGCAATTAATAACAAAATTTAAAACCTTTAGATACAAACGAAGAAAGAAAGAGAGACAGACGGATGGTAAGGATGGTAATTGTAAAATGCACCGGATATAAATGAAAGATAAAAGAGTGAATAAAATAACATGAAGAGCGTGAAAGCGAGAAAAAAGAGAGCAGGTTACAAAATCTTCTCAATGGTAGATCTAATCCAAATGGCTGGCATATCATAATGTTCATATTGCAATTTTTGGACATTTTAACCAATACTTTCTGCTAAGATTCTAAGCTTTAGAAATTGCATTAATTTATTCAGATTATGTGGGTAAAAAACAAGAACCTTTATTTTCCATTTATAATATTGAAATAAAAGGAAATTAATCTAATTTTAAAAGGCGTTCCACAAGAAATTCCTACATTAAACTTCGGCCTGTTTCTTCTCGAGATAAGAAATACATGCCAAATTTTTTTCTAATCAGTGCGTTTACCATTCTAAGTACGAGAGTAGATTCTATCACTAGGCAACTGAGTAGGCTTACTAATGTGTTATAACGTTATAACGGATTTCATCAAGCCAAGTGTTTATTAGAATATTTCTTTACCTGGTTGTGACAATACTTCGTGTAGATTTTTCGCCATTTTGAATCACCGATAATGTGAAAAAAAAAATTAGAAAAGGTAAGCGTTATTCACACCCGTTGGCGTTTAATCAAAAGAAGTGTTTATGCAAATACTCAAGTAATACAAGTTTAATCAGCATGACACTTCACTGTGCATGAAAAGTGAAACTCTTTAGTAATAAAACACCTTGGGTTTGATGGTGCACTATAAACATCATTTGAGGGGGGGGGGCGAAACATTGACACGAAAAATATGAAAATATGAGAACCGCTGTGAAATGAACGGGATAGCCTTTCATAGGCGTTTCTTCTTTTTTTTCTTTTAACAAACGTAGAAAAGTAAGGACTTGATTATAAATCCAATGATAATGAACCAACTAAAATAAAAAATCAATCTTCATGAACAATAGTGACTTGACACGACTTGTATAGCTATAATACTATTTTAGATCAGGAAAACGGTTTTAGAGCCGTGTTGAATTTTTATTTATGAAAAGAGTAGAGGTAAGAAACTAAGCAAGCTAGAGGGAGAAAATGAAACACCCAAACTGTTATAAGATAATGCCAAGCAAAATTAAAAGTTTAACCAGTTGTATACACACTTGTTAGTTTATTTATTGAAAAACAAATATCCAAGATAAAAAAATAAAAACCTACGCATACTTGTCACAAACCCGATACTCTGCTACCAAAAACAACCCAGGATTTATTTCAGATTTGTTTTCAATAATAAGCCAACAAAACCAAAAACTAAAATTAATCATGGAAAGTGAATGATTCAAGCTTATAATTATCTCACCATAGATCATACCTTGACCCTTTTAGCCACCAAGCCCACCATGCAATGCACTTACTCCACCTCTCCCTCAGTCTGTTTCATCTTCTTTAACACTAAAACATTAACAATTAAGTCAGTCGGATGTTGGGAGGTAACGCCTTTCAAAAGTAGACATATTCCTCTTCTTTTCTTCAATAGTAAAATTCAGTTGCATGACCTTTAAAAAAGTTTTCGATATTTTTATGCAGTTTTCTATGTTTTGAGTATGACAAATGTATTGTCCTTATATATCAACGTGTAGGTTCTAGTCACGTTAGCATTCAAACATCCAGCACATTTAGGGTGCGAGACATTTCGTCCGTTTAGATCTGAATAAATACTAATGTAGATGTCACAGCAATCGCAGTATACCCAAAAAGTAGATAAGGATCCAAAAAGGATGCATGTAAATCTGTGCGATCTAACTAAAAGGTGAAAATGTTCCTCTCTTTTTTCAAGGAGTTATAAAGTTGTGAGTCTGCTCTTTAATTACCTTTTATTTCGTCCGTTTTTCTGACGCTCCAACTACCATGAGCAGGTTCCTGTTTTTTAACATAGTCTTTTCACCATCCATTTTTCTTTACTCGCCACTTATATTCGAAAGCCAGCCATTTTGGAAAACTTGGTTAAAATTTCATGAATTTTCCTCTTTTCATTCTACTAATTTTGCGTATTTATGATTGTTTTTATATTTCAAGAAAAGGTTTGACCATTGTTTTAGCCAATAAAAAACGAAACTCTAGAATCGAAAATTTTAAAAAATACTGCACAATAATCACATAGACAAAGGTACGATTATAATAAAAAATAATTTCAATTTCCCCAGTGTTGGTCTTCTGAGGGCTTAACTGGTTACATTTGTAAAATCTCCATTTTGCCATCTTATACAAAATGCTGTTCGCGCGTGAACCTGGCAAGTTGATTTTTAGATTCAAACATTTAATTTTTCTTATTAAAATAAACACTTTTGTCAGGATAAAAAGATTTACGTAATAGTCGTTGAAAAAAAAACATGAAATAAAATAAAACTAAATTCTCCAGGAAAATACAGTTTCACAAATAAAATTGAATTGTTATATTAAAATAAATGAAACTAATTTGCGGGAAACAATTGTACGAATCTGTACGAAAATGCATAAACTATACTGATATTGTAAACTAAAGGAAATGAAAGGCTTTAAGAAATCATTGATTTAATCATAATAATTACTTTACCTCTACTTCACTCTATACAATTCGCTGGGTATAAACTTAGCTCACAAAGTTTATTGTCCAACAATGTCAACGCATTTGAAACGACGTTCTAAAGCGACTCGGTGGTGAGGCAGTTTGTATATGTTTGGGTAACTCATTCACAATATGGTAAACGGAAAAGGCCTGCATCCCATCTTTAAATCTGTGCGCGGAACTTCTAAGACATATAGTAACTGATCGCAAAAATGTCTTTCAGCTACACGGAATCTATCACATTAAAATATTACAATACACTTTAAAGTTCATGCATTCTTTAATTAAAACCCAGAATGGGTTTTTTTCAAAAGGAGATTTATGTTGAGATTTTTTTAGTTTAGAAAACAATTATTTTGCCTGGTTTTAGAGTTTTTTTATTTTTTTTTCAGAAAAAAAGGTTTTAGCGAAGTCGACTCATTGATACTGAAGATATCAATAGCTGTGCGGGAGCTTTATCGAGATACGAGCGTGTTTTTTCCACGTATTCTTGTTCGAAAAAAAAATTATTTTTGGCACAGAATATTTCTACCATTTTGCGTCGTAACTAAGGAATCAAAATAACATCCTAGCTTTCTTTATCGATTTTTCAGGGGTTAATGTCACTACCATAATTATCTGATTTTTTTTTACCTGATGTCTATTGTCAGCTACAGGTAGTAGTGTTAACATCACTGTTACAGTAGGGGGCAAAAGTTGTTGACTAAACAATGTGAGCATTAGTTTTACTACCTCACACAACTCTGTTCTCAATAAGTCCAGCTTCTGACAAAATGCTGATCATGTGACATGATTCGATTTAAACTGCCATCCTCACAATCGTCAACTTGGTAATATTTCGCCACCATTCCAAATAGGACCGGATGGCATGCTGTTTAATTTCAAGGCGTTAATGCTTTGAATAATGCATTTTATTTTCTGAGCGGTCAAACTTTTAAAAAATGCATGTTGTTTAAACAATTTTTGTGTTAAACCATTAGAATATTTTTTCTTTTGGAATATTGAGGAAAAAACGACATCGAAGTTTTTTTTTTCCGCAAATTAAAATTTCTGACAATCGGCTTACTTCGACTGGTCGGGACACATTTCGGAAACAAATTTGCAGAAAAAAAAATTTTATCGGAACAAAGCAAATGTTTATTTTTATTTCAATCATTGTTCTAATAAGAACAACAAATTTTTACTGCCTGCCCGTCGAAGTCTTTGTGAAAAACTTAATGATCCACCTGTGTATCTCAGCGGCCATATTCTCAAATTTGGCCTATTTCCCATCAAACTGTCCATCTCCCTTCAACTACTCGGGTCCCCCAGTAGAAAACCATTAGCAGTAATAATTATGCCGTACACCGGAGAATAAACTAGATCTACGACACACTTCCAATCAAGGGGCCAAATCGCGGGCATGTTTTATTAGTACACGAGGGTGAATAGTGGGCGCATCAGCTTCACGTTCATGCCAGAGAACAATAGAGAGAGAGAGAGAGAGAGAGAGAGAGAGAGAGAGAGCGTGTGTGTGTGTCTGTGTGTGGGTGAGAGATGCATAAAAATACAGAGAACAAGGCAGACAGGCAAAAGACAAAGTGATTGAAAGTGCCTCGGATAAATAGACACAGACAGAGCGAGAAAGCAGATACCAGTAATTGCATTGAAAGAGTAAGAAGAAAAAGAAGAAGAAGAAGAAGAAGAAGAAGAAGAAGAAGAAGAAGAAGAAGAAGAAGAAGAAGAAGAAGAAGAAGAAGAAGAAGAGGAGGAAGAAGAAACAACATTTTAAAAACCAAATAGGTGCAAAAGATACATAATAATTATATATTGATCTCGCGAAGAACTCAAATGAGTCGGATGTCGGAAATTTTAAATATTATAGAAAACGCCATACGAAAGATATTTTTCTCCGTTCTAGATGCTAATCCTGCCGTAAATTCAGGCTCAGCTGTAGTACNNTCTCAAATAGAGGGAAAAGGAATCAAGAAAAAAACATAGGATATTTAGTAAAAAAATAAAGATGAGAGAGGTATAGATCATAGGAGGAGAATAATAAAACTAAAGAGGGGTGAGATAAGGAGAACAAATGAGGAGAAGGCGATGGGGGTAAACTCAATGACAGTTTAAGACGGGAAGAAGGTGAGACTACTCAAAGTGAAAGCAGAAGGCAAACTGATTTTCATGCTAGATAAATTGATAGAATATTTGAAGACAAAAAAAAATGGCAATTTAATTGTCCGTGGGTTGATTCTTACATACTTTGCTAAAAACATTAGTCTAATCAGCATGATTTAGATACATCCAGAGGCCTAGGTCTAGATTTCTCGGGTCAGACTACCCACTTAGCATCGCATGAAATCACCAGCAGGCCTACTCAAGGGGAACTACTCTGAACGAATTTTTAAAATCCGTGGAACAATCTCATATCTAACAAACGCTACGCTCTGTGGTAATTGCCCCCCCCCCCTCCCTTTTATTCCCCGTTCCCACCACTACCCCTACCCATCTCCACAATCTACTCCATCCTGTTCCTGTTGTATTCATGCCGAAGATAAGGCATTGGCGTTTCAATTAAAAACATCGCATAATTCAGCATAGAGATTTGTATCTAAGGTTAAGTTAACCAATGTCGTCAAAAAGAAAAGAAAAAGTGAAATTGGGTCTATTTACAGTGGTCATTTTTTTCAAATAACATTGATTTTGCTAAAGTTAAAAAAAAATTTTTTGAACATCAACTTTTTTCCATGTGTTGAAATTTCTTTGCCAGATGAAAAAGGCATCCAAAGATCAATATAGATATAATTCGTGCTGAAGGTAATTCATTTCTTAAAGTATAAAAGAAAAATACGTTTTGTTACGTTTTATTGAATTTCATTTACACGGTACATTTTTTTCTATTATGATTCATTCTGTCTACGGGCAATTCTGAACACCGGCTGTTCTAAAAGATTTGGTGCATATTCTTAAATTATACGTCCCATTCATAACAATTTTAAGTTAATAAGCAAAGGGAAAGAAGAATAGCCAAATGGATAAATAGATAAGGAATGGAATAGATAATAGACTCGGAGAAGTGACGCATTGCAAAATAAGGGATTTGGCACGGGTCCAAGTTTTAAAAATTCAATCATAAATTACGTACGCATCGAACATGCATAGTTTTTGTTTCATGTTAACGCAAAAGAGTTAAAAAAGATGCCGTCAAAATTTGAATCGAATTGGTTCATTCATTTTTGAGATATTCAAATCTATTTGTGCCTGTAGGCATTCAAATAGGCTTATAAAATCTGTCATTTTGAATGACCTCATTTAAGAATGCGACTTTCTCATCGTTTTAGCAAACAACGTGGTTTAAAACTCAGTGTATATCAGTTGAAAAGCCAAATTGTTGATTTTTCAACGTATCAAAGATTTGCCACCACCTTGAAAACGAGTAAGTGGACTTCAAGTTGACATAACTCAGTCCTCAATTTGGTTGTCCAATCTTAACTATTTTTCAAAGTTTAACCAAATCTAGAGTATAAATCTGCGGACGAAAAACGATTGTTAAATTGGCCTCTAGTGAGAGATTAAAATGCCAAAAGGTTTTTTTCTACGAATAACCTCAGCAAATAAAAACCCAAAAGGGTTTAATCGGCTATATTGTTAAAAGTTGTCCATCTTCTTGAGGTAAAGTTAGGCTATCGCATATTGCCAACAACAACCAGTTTTTTTTTTAGTTTAAGATATTGTCAAGCGTTCTAGCATGTCATTTTAGTTATAATTCAAAATTAAACGAGACCCAAATTCTACGTGACAGCTAGTTATCAAGATCTCGTACCACTCGTCCACTCTCCCGATACTGGACAACACAAAGGGCAAGGTGTTGTCTTCCTGTGTCTGTCCTCCCGGTCTGGGGTTGACTGAGTGGAAAGTTTTTTGAGATGAGACGTTTATTTATCTCTTGTTCATTTCTATTGGATTTTAAACGATGGTAAGTATTTGCATTTATTAATTTTTGCTGGTTTTAGAGTTGTTTATGTCTTTGAATATTTAAGATTAAGAAGTTTCCTAACTCTGTATTCAACAATTGGCCTGGACCGCCATTGTGGATGTGTGGTAAACGGTCCACCATAACAAAGTTAGAGTTTTAATATGTGTATAGATTTCTAGGCCTTTGAAGTATCTACAAAAGTATGAAAGCTATGATAAGTGTTTGGCTTCAGCATTTAATGCATTTTTGGTAGCTGTGAAAGTCTCTAAACATTACAATTTAGAAATTTTAAAACTTTGTTCTCAACACGTTGGTGGACCGCCATTGTTGTGTCATGTTTAGCTGTCCCTTCTCGACAAGTTAGAGATTTATGCACGTGTAAATATCTACATTCTTAAAACCATGATCAATATATCTCAAAATTTCAAGATTTCCATGTATCAAGATAACTTAGTATTGCCAAAAATTACTCCGGGGTTGCTAATTTTTCGCTTTGATTTATAACTTGTACTCAGATAAATAGTTGGACGTACAAAAATACAGAGTGGCGGAAAGCAAACTGATGTCCATCGAGGTCTCAGTTACTGAGTTAGATAATTCTTTTAGAATGTAATTTCGGCATGCCACTGAATTTAAATTTATTCTTTCAAATAAAATTTTTTTAGTTTTTACTGTGCTATAAAGATTTTTGTCATTCGTATTAATTTGATAGACAATGAAGTCCAACGTGTAGCTAACTTACTCTCAAAAGTAAGCTTGAGACAGCCATTGTTCAGAAGTCCATGGCAGTCTTTTGTGGATTGAAGAAGACAAGTTATTGGTTCAGCAGAAATACAACAATATGGACATTTACATGCGATAATATTGTCAGTTTTAGAACAATTAAAAAAAAATACTAATTAGCATTTATGGTTTTTGTGAAGTTAAGTCATTTCATCCATTTACAAACATAAAATCTAACTTGTCTTCTTGATAATAAATAAGACATACTGATGACAGAATGAGGTTATGGTCCATTGAGATAACCTGAATACTGAGTTAGTAATCATTGATTTTCAGTCAATTCACAGCTGTAGAAAATTAGCTTTTACTGGTGAAAAGATCTATATATCTAGTGCATATTTGGCCACATATTGAAATTGATAGGCTATGCTTCAGTGGACCTAATATGATTCAAATATTGGGAGGCTTTAATCTGAACAAGCAGAATGGACCTCAAATCTAGATCTAGTATTAGCTAGAATCTAGATCTAGATGAATGATATTTTAAACTATTCTTTCCATAGATTTAGTATTATGTACAGTCAACAAAATATGTAGGTCTAGTGTAATTTCTATTCGAGATATCTAGTACTACATTTGATTGCTGAGCAAATAAACCTTTAATTTTCACAAAATTTTACAAGTTCAAGGCTCTCACCAACCTTTAGAAATACCTAAAAGGATTATTATATAATTATAAATTAATCATAGGACAGACTTCAGAGACTTGTTTATGATGAGATGAG
>BMAT01012874.1:112477-123896 GCA_019649035.1 Elysia marginata
ACCCTATACCCATGACAGATTTTCAGTGCTTTATTTTGCAATGCATCAAGTACAAAAAATGGAAAATTATGGAAACTGATGAAAAGAAAAAGACAAAATGGATCGACCGATTAAAAAAGCAGACTGACAGAAAATTAGATAAATAGATGGATAGATAGATAGATAGAGATATATAGAAAGATAGATAGATAGATTGATAGATAGATAGATAGGTAGATAAATAGATAGATTGATAGATAGATAGATAGGTAGATAAATAGATAGATAGATAAATAGATAGATAGATAGATAATAGATAGATAGATAGATAGATAGATAGATAGATAGATAGATAGATAGATAGATAGATAGATAGATAATAGATAGATAGATAGATAGATAGATGGATAGATATGTGTAAAATCTAGATTTAACTTACATTTTATCGTTACAGCTTTATATCGTGTCCCGTTGCAGCCGCCACCTCAAATGATAACAGCGTCAAAACAATCCAGAAAATAAAAAAAAAGAAAAAGGAACAGGCCACACAAGGAAGAGAAGAATTATATGGTTGAACACATAGGTCGCAACTAATACTAGAAAAAAAATTCTTTACCCTTTTCAGCGCAATTTTTTTACGTGACTACAAGCTGCACAAAATAATCAATAAGAACACCATAAAGCTAATTTACAGCTGTATGACTAATGTTAAAAACACCATTACCAGCCACAACAAAGCCATCCTCAAATTTGTCGAAATTAAAGAAGATAAAAATACCACGGAAAAACTAAGCAACTGTAGAACCAATAACGAGTGCCCGCTGGAAGGCAAACGCCTACTGAAATGCGTCGTGTATCAGACAACAATGAGACAAACAAATCCAGAACAAATACATACGTACATAAGAACAACGGAAAACCCTTTTAAGACTAGATACAATTAGCACACGTCAAGCTTTAGATTACCACACAGACAATTCGACACAGCACTTAGCTAATGCACGCGTAACCTCAAGGAAAACAAAAAGGAATTTAACCTATCATGGAATATAGTAGAAAAATTTAACGCATTCTCAACGTCAACAAAAATAATGCAACCTTTGCCTACCAGAAAAATATCACATCATTTCAAATTAAAACCAAACTTGAATAAACGGAAAGAACAGCTAGGAACCAGGCGTCTTTTACTAGCAGACGTATGTGCACCAGACCATCAACACAAGAAGAAGCAGGCTAACGACCCAGATGAGAAGGAGACGTTCGATGAGTGTCCTTAACGGGGAACGAAACAACGCTGTAACGACGAAAAGTACGTTAAAGCTATATCTTACACAGATTCAAGCTCCATCATCGAAAGAAATTTTGAGCACTTTCTTCAATTGTACAAATATTAGATTCTTACCTAAGTATATAGATAGATAGATAGATAGATAGATAGATAGATAGATAGATAGAGAGAGAGAGAGAGAGAGAGAGAGAGAGAGAGAGAGATGGGTAGGTAGGTAGGTAGGTAGATACTAGATAGATAAATACATAGGTGGATAGACTGTTAGATAGACTGTGAGATAGACATACACAATAAAATTATGAATTGCTTTAAAGAGTAAATGATAGAACGGAATTCGCATAGAAATAAATGAGCAATTAAACCTTTATGCGTTAATGAATTTCAATCGAAACAGAAGCGTTTGTATATAGACACAGGCACGGAGAGAGTGAGACAGACAGACAGATTGACAGACAGAGGGGGGTGGAGGGAGAGAGAGATAGTAGCGTGGTTTCAACTTTGAAAAAGCCCAGACTTACTACAACATAATTATGTAAAATTATACCTTTCCATCTTTTTTCTTCCGGAAATGGGATTTTTTTTTTACAAAGACTTTTCGTAAAGAAGAAAAAAGTTCGCACAACGGCAGGAATTTTCTAAGCCTTAGCGCACTAAAATGAGGAAGCAGCATTCACGTAACCGTTTTCATTTTAAGTTTAACTCAAAATTTTTAAAAAATGTATGTGTAATTTCATCCAAAACATTCGTGAAAACTTACTAAGACTGAGAGTCATTTTACTTAAGAAAAGAAAGTTAGTCTATGGAAGAAAAGAATGGAAGACCAGAAACAGAACAACAAAGGCATGATTAGGGAAGATTATAATAGACCCTGAAAAAATAGGATGAAAAATGAAAGAGAGGGATCAATGAGAAGTAGATAAGAAACCGACAGAGACACAGGGCGAGGGAAGCAGAAGTTGTGGGACAGGAATACAGGGAAACTTAAAGATAGAGAGAAGAGTCTTAGCAAAGAAAATCTTTTTTGCTCTATTCAACGTATGTCACCAACTTCTTACATTGATACGCCTTTACATTTCTTATGGCCTATCGGTCATGTCTTTAATTCTTATCTCGTTGTCATTGTTCAAAGACAAATTAGACGACTTTAGGTTTTAGAGCTTTACAATAACATCGTATTTTGTATACCATATACACTGTACTCTTATAATTGATTGATTTTTTTAAACTTTAAGTTATGTTTTTTAAATATCTGATATACCTATAAATCTTTAAACTTTCTAGGCTTGTTAAGGTTTTATGTAAAGCGCCTTAGCTCTTATTATGGGAAGTCGATAAAGAAATAAAGTTATCATTATTATTATCATCATTACTATTATTATTATTGTTTTTGTTGTTGCTGTTATTATTCATATTACTATCATTACAATTATTAACATGATTAAAATCATTCTTGTTGTCAATATTATTATCATTACTGGTATTATCATTAAACACTATGAAGGCAGCGATGAAGATAAACCAAAAGTTAAAACCTGCCCTTTAAGGTTTATCACAATCTTTGCTCATAGCGATTCCGAACAACAATAACAATAATGAAAAGAATAGAAATTACCAGCAATTTATGTTCAAGACATTTTGAATGAGTTGACGGCAGTCGCTAAGGGCATGTCTGATGCATGTTATTAAGTGAATAAAAGCGGGTCGACATGCATTATAATGCTCAAGCAATACTTAATACCAGCACAATAAAACTGGTAATCTTTTGTTGACCTTTTGGCACAGTTTGGGGGAAATTTCTTGAAAAAAAGTTGTCAACTCTATAAAAACCATTATTTCAAGGTAGTTCTCCCTAACTTTACGCCATGACACCCATGACACAAAACCAGTTTTACGTAAAAAGATAATTTCTACAGCAGAAAATAATTCGTTCTGTCAATTTTTTACATGGCAGTGTTTAATGTACTCCTTAGCCTTCAAATAATTTTAGAAAAAAAGAATATATGTCTGTTTTATTTTAAAGATAAAGTATTTTGTTGGTCTCGTCTGTTGTACCATTGGAACAAAATCCCTCTTTTTAAATTCATATCAGAATTAAAGACAATTTTTTAAAAATTGGCTTTTTTATGTTATCATTACTTGCTACCCATGAGTTTCGCGCTCTTGATGCTGATCTAGCCATCTGTAAAAATGTGTTGTCCTCAAAATATTGCGTTCAGTCTTAGTTAAGCATGATGTAACATAATTCGATATTATGTATTTTAACATATAGTTCAAATAAACTTACCTTAAGTGATTAAATATAATTTGGCTTACAAAGTCTAATATTATCAGTATCAGTTTCAATGCTAATCTGGCAACTTGTATCTAAACGTAAAAGTCGTAAATAAAACAGTACATTTCCTGTTCAAAAGTCGACAACATGGTATCCTAGTGTCTTGTCTATTGTGTCTAACTTACTGTAATCTAAGGCATGCACGCCCTATAAAAACAAAACAAATACATTACATGGTGTCAGAAGTGATCATGTGACATAATTAGTTTCAGTTTTGAAAAGGATTTTACGTCTGATATGACATCAAACCTGACTTGCCCGACGACTTTTTGGGGCAGGTTTGCATTCTGAGTTTTTAAACTCACTTCTTTGGAAAAACTATAATTCTGAAACTGAAACGTCGCTTTTCTGTTTTCTGGATTTCCTCGTTTTCTTTGTTATTTTTGAAAATATTCATAATAGGTTCTAAAGATAATTTGGCCGACGCTGAGCGTTTCTTCAATTTTGAATTAATTACGATATAGGATAAGAGATAAAACAAGAGTAGCGTCCCTTCTTTGAAGGTCGACACCACCTAAAGATACTTCAGCGTTTATTATCTTCTAGACCTAGATTGCAAGAGTCTTATTTAGTTATGTTTCTTATTTTTTCATAATGAATTTAAACACCCAAGGCAAAAAGCAATAGAGCTAAATGAAAGTGTCATCTTCAAAATAGATTGTTCTTTCTAATAAGCTTTAAAACATAGTATGCAAGAAGCGGCTGGTAATCCCATTTTAGTTTCAATCTGGTGTTGTTGTTAAAATATTTTCGAAACAGACGTCACATAATTATGACACGCCGCGGCTGTGCTAGTATAGATAATTAAGATCTCACTTGGGTCGGATTGATGAAGCCAAAAGGTCAGTTCGTTCAGTTGTAACAAACTCATTCCCTAAAGCTGTGAAACCTTCTTGATTAGCGAGCTTACCGAATAGTTGTAGGTAAACACCACATATGCATTTTATTGTCGCTTTTTCCTTAAATTCACAGTTATTGCCGAGTTCGCGAGAAAGCTGGATAAAAATCATAAGGCTGTCTTCGTCGTTTTTAAGCGCGAAATTTGGAACTGGGTGGGCTCAGAACAGGAAGTGAGGATATCACCTACACTAATCTTACAGCCTTGGCTAAACTCCAGCTTTGATAACCCATTCAAATAAGTAAAATTAAGTAGCTGTAAAGGGCTCTTTTATGCAGTTCCATAATCAACAGTTCAATTAGTTTATTCAATTAAGCAACTCTTATTAGGCCGGAGGCCAATTCATCAATTTACAACAACATTCAGTGTAATCACCAATGAGATAAACAAAAGGTCACGCCACGCAGCTGGAAAATTCTCAATCTTGCTACATACTTCGTTTTCTATCCCAAAACTCGTGCACACAAAATAGGCAACATTTTACATTCCTTAAACAAAGTCAACTTTCATTTAAACAACGAAATCGCCATCCCAGCTGACAGAGGCGCTGCAAGTAAACCCTCTATTCTACTACACCGATAAGGTCTATTGGTATCCATAACTGGGTACTCATTTAAAGCCTGAGTAAGATGAGAAATTGTACATGAATAAAAAAATAACTTTCCTCAAAGCTAGTCGCCCACCTATCAGACTAGGGCTCAAACTCCGGACGTGCTGGTTCTAAGGATTAGCGCCTATCTCTAGACCACGACACCAAACTGGTACGTAGTTGGATAAAGAATGGATGTCAATTTTTGGAAAGACGTTATTGGTTTTTTATTATCTACGTATAAGATTATTATTTTGAGAATATTTTTGAAAATAGAACCAAAATTAATCTTACTGTGTTGTTAGCTAAGATGCCGCGATGGTATGGTTTGTCCCGCAACTGGTCTAAGTGATCCGGTAGTTTCTTGCGTAATTGAAGCTCGCGGGTAATGCAACCCATCCAAACAGATTTGCGCCTTTAAAACAATTATGGAGACATAAACACCGGCCTGGTTTAGAATAATGACAACTTAATGGTGGTTATTTTTTTTTTTACTTCATTAAGACACGCGACAACCTTTTTTTTTCTCTGTTATTTTTTGTTTGTTTTTGCTTTTTGCCTGACGCATGATGGGAGTTGTGAAGATCGGCTATTACTAATGGCTTCATTTTCCAGTATTTAATTTTTAATTTATAGATAGATGAAGGCGGAGAGAAAATCAGCGATAAACTTCCTCAGCTAGCCATGTGTCAAGGGTGATGAGGTTTCTACTCCTTGTTACCTAGCATAGTCATTGTTGTTGGCTATTACTTACCCCGGTATTAGAAATGAGACTTCAACAAGAGTAACAGAACTTTCCTGATGTTCATTCCGGTGGCACAGAGTCATTTGTTAGAGCACAGCAATTCCGATTTATGTGCCAATTTATGTTTTTGGAAAATGTTTTGAAGGAATTATACTTTATGGAAAAAAAAACCCCAATAAGATCACCTGCTGCCTTTTCAATAATAGAGACCTTTAGCACACGCACCGTGTCTCACTACGCGTACGTGAAAATCGGGAAAGCAGATCAAGGAAACTATAAAAATAATGAAACCAGTTTCTAAAAATAAACCCACAGACGTTCCCGTCATGCTCACGCGTTGGCTGCTTAAAGTCTGTACTATCTTTAAAAACTAACGCGAAATGTTTATACTAGAGATAATTATGTTATTTAGCTTTATTGGTGTTCTTAATTTTTTTTAGATGTTATATTTAATATAAAAGTAAAAAATGTATCTGAGTATGACCCTACTATGACAAAATTCTTGCAACTTGTCAAATAAGGCCTGTTCCAAAAGTTGTGTGAGAAATTTAATACGATTGCATAAAAAATCGGGACGAAATTTTTTCCCTTGAAAAATAAATGAAATAACACCCTTTAGTCATATTAAGTTGTACAGATTCATGAAAACAGCTAAAACAATCCAAATTAGGATTTTTGCTTCCAAACCAAGGGGTCATCTTAAGATATTTTTAGTACATATTGATTCTTCAAAAATAAATTGACTTGTTCGTGATATGCTCCTTTCATACAATGTGTCTTAAGCGGGAAACTATGAATTATGAAAAACTTGAAAATAATTTTATTTCATCAAAAAAGTACGTAAAATTTTAAGCACTACCAAACAAACAATAGAATTTCGTCCGCTTCTCAACTTCTTCTGCCATGTATTAAATAGAATCTAAAATAGGTGAAGATCTAGAATCTATGTTATCTAAAATATGTTTTTAACGTAGATTTCATTCTTTTTGTTTAGGTCATCTTAGGGGCCAGGTTTTCTTCTGTTTCAGGCTCTGAGTGACACATTTCTTTCAGATTTAGCATTAGGGCCTAGGCTCTGCGACGTGTCAAGTTTCATTCAGTTTATAAAATGAAGGCCATCTCTAACCTTATTAGACTAGATTATAAAACAAACGCCTTTCAACAAGTCATTAATTACTGAGCCCCCTGCTTGAAAAATTCTAACACATTTTGTTTTAAGCTCAATGCAATATCTAACATTTTACAAACTTTCAAACAAAAAGCAGTATTGAGCTATTTATTTGTTTTTGCGATACTGCACTTGAAATCATCACGACAGCTTCACTTGCATATTGGCCAGAAAATGTAAGTCAACTTTGACACACAAGGAAAAAATCGGAGGCGAAAGAACACTGTCAAATAATTAAGTGATAGTTTCGCCCGCTTCCCAACGCTGTCGTAGAAACTAGATAAGATCTAGGAATAGAATGTAGATTAAGTGTGTAAAAAACAACACTTCGATCTAGATATTAAGCTACACAATCTCTACCGTTGTAGCCTCAGGTGCTACGATCTGCGTGTCATGTTTTCTTACATTTTACTGAAGCTGAAGGTTGAGATTCTGCCTAATCTCTTGATATGCATATAAAGCATTAATCCTTGACATTTCTATCGAGGCAAGATGATTTTAATGTGACGGTATCAAAATTATATACTATGTTTACGACATTAGATTGCTATGACTAGATGTGAACTATGAGTGAATTCAAATTTCGGTCATGGTCATTTTTAATGCCTCTGTTTATATTGACTGGCATCATAAATTTCTTTGAGATTAAGATATGTCAAAAAGCTTAAGGAAATAGGAAAAGTATGCCGCGTCAAAAGTGCCAAGCGAACGATTATATTTATAAACTTTATCCCTCTACTTCCTCTACCCGCATCGAAACTCTGACGAATCGGTGAATGAATGAGCCTGTATTTAACAATACAAGCATCCCTAAAGTACAGCAAACAGAGTTAGCGTAGGCGGTCCTTTCAATTCGAAGGCCATCTTTGTAATTGATAAACAGTTTAGTTTTGTGACTTCCCAAGCAAAGAAACTGCTGAATGACTTTGTCACGCGAATTAAATGTGGATGATATATAGCAACTCTTGAATTTATAAACTATATTCTTATATCGAAACGATGTCATTATAAATGGCCCATAATACCCGCTCTTCCTGGTAAAGTTTGCGTCTTATTTAATTAACAATGTTTTGATAAATCCTGATAGCTGAAGGTGAGAATTTTTGCTTAATGGCTTCCCATAACGAATTGCGTGTGGGTTAGTTGAATATGCAGCTACATATCAACTGTTATTCTTATATCGAAATGATTGTATTAAAAGTAATCCACTGTGTAAGTAATTTATGTTGCCGATGACGTCTAATAATTATGTTCATGAGAACAACAAGCGGTTTGACTTGTCGCGAATCTCGACCATTCTGTATTAGGTCTGTGGTCTAGACTGACAAAGCCATAATAAATTATGTCTAGCTTATGCATAGATTCGCTTATGATCACCTTCATAATATGCACACCGGTAAAAATTTTGAAAAGAACAGACAGGGAGCCTTAATTAAGCAAGTTTCCACGAAATGCAAAAATAAATTCTTCACAACTGAAGCCGTTTCCAAATGCATATTCTCATTTTTCTAAAAACCAAGAATCGAGTAGACTTACAACCACGTCCTTCCGGATCCGTGTTCTTTCTTCATATTGACTTCTTCAAAATGATATTTAGCATATTTCATTTTCCATCGTGATAATTATCGCTCAGTCTCTTTATTTCAACACGAGATGCTACATAGTCAGCATAACAAATTGTAGAAAAACGATTGTGTGTGTGTGTGTGTGTAAGGGGGAGGGGGTGAGTGTCTGCTGGATCGGATTGCCTAGGCACTGAGATCAGAGAGAAAGTTTTTGATTACCTCTCAATTTGCCGCGTGAAATAGGTATGATAAAAAAATGGTTAACATTACATGGTAGTCTTAACTTGCGGTGGCAATAAATTAATATCTAATATGGAAGTCAGCCTCTTAAGTAAGCCGCCAGTTGAGGTCTAACCTGATAATATTATGGCTATAATTATGTTTGCGATTAGAGCGTAAAATTATCGTTCTTAGCCGCGTAAAATAAGCAACTGGCTTCAAAGAAGTTTTCCAAAAGGAACGATAACTTGCGCTCTAATCGCATTCCCAATTAATTTAAAGCACGCATCTGATTAGGAATATCATTCGCAGAGATACTAGAAAAAAGAGACTGGAAACTAGCGCCAAAATATCGCAACGCTAAATACCCTCTTGGCCAGTCTTACTCATTGGTCTGAGTTGCGTCAGATTCTCCTCCGATAGCTCACCAGATGGTCACGTGATGTTTGATAAATTCTTCTAAGATTTGTTCTCTTGTCATTGAAAAAATGGAAAGAGAAGCAGTTTAAAAAAAGTCTTACTCATTGACTAGCCTTTCATTTTTATTCATTCCTGTAATTCTGCACTGTCTTGTTTACCGTCGCAAGTTGTTTTTGTCTACCTCAGTCGACAGGCGATTTAGCTTCGATATCAATAATGTGAATGGGTTTGGTCGGCAAGTTTCCCTTCTCTCTTTTCTAGTGTCTCTGGCTTACTACAGTTCCGTTGATACTAATTTTGGCTGATGGTATTATTCAATTAAGGTAAAATCACTAGAAATGAAATCAAAGGTGAACGGATTAATGCTGGCCATGTGAAACACGGAGATGCCAAGACAATTAAAGTGAGATGAAAAATAACATGGAGTTGAGTTAAGTCAGTTCAAACCAGAACATAAAACTATAATTATCGCACACAGTAAAATTATTTTATGCCTCGCAGCCACTATAAATGAGCCTGATGTAGGAAAGTTTGAGTGTAAGAAAACGCCTTTTGAAAGTAGCCTATGTTTCTTTTTTTTCCTCTCTTTTTTTCCCCTAATATTTTAAACACGGAGAAGTTCTATGATAATCGCAATTTATTTCAACGTTTGGAAACTCAGAAAATAATGTCCCTGTTTAAAATAACGTCTTGTTCTTTGAAAGCAGCTAGATCCGACTTATTTAGACTGGCTGCGAAACATCTACAATAAGAGCAAGAACGAATAAAAAAATTGTGTTCATTTTTACTAATTTAGCTGAACTATGTTAGAACTTGCAAGAAAGCAGATTTATCCTATGAGTATGACAGCTGAAGTATGTTTTTCTTTGTCGCAATAGATACCCGATCTACCACGATTTTAAGTCGATACAGGCTTCTCTCTCTTTATTCAGCTTTATTTTAACCTATGTAATATACTTTTTAAAATTAAGTTGAAAATCTTATAAATGCAGAGATAACTATACTAAATAAATATATTCTTATGAATAAAAGAATTATTGACAAAACTGACTTTGCCGATTTGCCTGCCGAAAAGGGCTATGTTGCCACTTTCCAGAAGCTGCTTACATTTTAAACAGAATTGAAGTAACTTGTCTCGCGATTTGCATAAATCACACACAAGTCGATCACTCTTAGTTTTAAGCTAGAGCCCCTTTGATGCATAAATTTGGGTCACAGTATAACAACAAATTTTTGCTTGTTGAAAAATTAAATACATGAATAGAGCAACAAGTTCAAAACAGGCCTGTCGTAAGGTAGGCCTTCCTAGTTGTCATTAATATTTTCATATGTTCCTTTTAACAAGTTGAGCACTTTTTACTCTATCAGAAAAAAATAAAAAATCTCACAATTCAAAATAGCAAGAATATTGTTTTTTTTTATCTCTTAAATGGCATAAAAAACACATTTATAACTTATTTACTCAATATGTCGAAATTCTGACGTATGTCTAATTCAGCCTTACATTTACATTTTGACTTAAACTTAAACTGTTGAGTTGTTGGAAAAAGTCAGCCATCTGCACAAGTTAGTAGCTGTGGATGAATAATATTATACTTACGTTTTTCAAGTCCAAGTTATTGATGACTCTGTACAAAAAATTCCTTCCGCAAAACAGTTGAAAAAGTCTTACAACTGGAGAAATAGCTTGTGTACTCGGAAAACAGTTAACGGTCTTTACGATGGTTTTTTAAAGTGCTATTCTGAATTGTTTCTAGATTTCTTTTTCTTTTTTACTTTTCCACTTTCTTCGTTTTCTTTGTTACGTAAGAGAAAAACTTTTGTTTCGTTTCTTTTTTTTTATTTGGCACCTCTTGGTTACTTTTTATGCGCATCCACTAACTGAAAATTAGTTTTGTATAGATTATAGGCAGTGCTTTCAGTTGTTCTTCTCGTCTTGATGATATTTCTGAGATAGTTTTGTTTTTCCTTTTTATTAGTTCATCGAATTTTTAAAGTTCTGTTCTATCTCATTGTTATTTTTGCTGCCCTTTTTCCGCAAGCTTGATAAAGAATGCTATGTTCAGAGTCTAATATATTGATAGAGTTAGTGAGATATCATAAAAACGGTTTCACACGACGCGATACACTTAGCGAGTTAGCGCAGACATTTGTCCGCATGCACCCCGCGCACCTCTCTCTCTCTCTCTCTCTCTCTCTCTCTCTCTCTCTCTCTC
>BMAT01012874.1:125815-141733 GCA_019649035.1 Elysia marginata
AGAGAGAGAGAGAGGGAGGGAGAGAGAGAAGTAACAAACGTTTTCTGCATTGCACGTTACCCAGTGGAAGGCCCTACGCCCTCAACATGGATTCCCCGATATGCCATTCCCAAACAAATTACCTTTGAACACACAGTGAAGTAGCATCACTGTAACATGCTCACAAAATAATTTTTTCACTGCCCATTGATAAGATAAGATTAAGTTTTATTGTCCTTTCAAGAGGCACATTGTTTTGGTTAATGCAAGAAACACAGATGTACCAAAAAAAAATAATATTCACAAGAACATCAGTTAAAAAAAAAATACATTGACTAAAAAAATATATACACTTACAAGCAATTAAGTATGTGCTCGTCAAAAAAAAAAGCATGAATAGCAGTTAAATGACTTTAATGACAGTTGGTAAGAATGATTTTCTGTAGCGTTCTAGTCTGCATTTGATGCTTAAAGGCCTTCCTGACCGTTCAGAAAAACTTATATGGTTGTATAATGGGTGGTCTTTATCTTTTACTATCGATATGATTTTGCTTTGAATTTTACAGAGGTGCAATAAGTTCGTGTTTAGAAACTCGTTATTTGGTTGACAAATGTTATTACATTTCCTTATAATTGAGTCGATTTTTCTTGTCATCTTGACAAGAAAAATCAACATTTCCTCCCCAACCAACCAAAGCAAAACAAACGACATTCTCAATTATCGCTTTATAGAAGAGGCTAAGGAGCGTGTTGTCGACTTGGAATGAGTTTAATTTACGTAGAAAATACAGACGGGTGTTCATTTTTTTAGAAGAGTGACAGAGTGGGTGTTCCTGTCTAGCTTGTCGTCAATAGTTACTCCAAGATACTTATACGATTCTACGCGCTCGACTTCTTCGTTATTTATAATCTTGAGTGAGGTGACTAAATAAGTTTGAAGAAGCTTTGCCAAGGACTGAACGCCGACCTGCCAAGCCAGGACTGAAAGCTGGACCTCTCAGTCCGAAACCCAAAAGTCTACTACTAGACCACGACGCCAAGCAGAAGAAGAGAATAGCACGTATTGAAACTACGGGTGGGGTCGAGAACGTGTCGAAAGTGTGAGTAGATTCACTTTAGTATAATACAGTTTATCGATATTAACCATAACTTGTATTACACAGACTATTAACAGGCTTTGTTACCTCCGCTCCCCTACTGCGTGGTGATTGGTACATATCAGACAGGGTAAAGTCATACCAGCAGTCTGTCTTTTACTCTGGCGCCATTATCTGTCACGGGTGAGAAAGCCGATCTGATGCATCCCATTATGTTTTATTGAACCGCTAAAAGAATTAGATTTGGGAGGAATGTTGAGGGAAAAAGGGGGTGGGGGCTAAAAAGAGACAGTCGGGAGAAAAAGGTAAAGGGGAGAATAAGAGAGGGGTGGATAAAGAGAGAAGAAAGAAATAGAGAAGAGAGAGCCAAATAGAGGCAGAGACAGAGACAGACAGAGGTGAAAGGTGAAAATGTAAGAGTAGAATCTAGACAAATAAAAAACAAATTCATCGCCGAGCTTTCACTTCAGCAATCAGTCCGTTAAGTTATTGCTATTAGTACCCATCTTAACTTATAAACGATGAAATCTCCAAAATTCACACAAACTATATTAATAACATACTAAAAGAATTTAGATATTATACCAAAACCGAATTTTATTTTCCAGAAGCCCATAAATTTCAAAATCCCAAGATGGCGGCCATTAAAGAGGGAAAATTTTTATAAAAATTTTTTTCATTTATTTTCTTTGTGAATTGCTGACACACAAAAAAATAAATCAGGAGCCTCTTGATATATTTTGAGACATAAGGATTCAAAAGGAATCATGATTAATTTTTAGTTGATAAAATGCATGGTTATAAATCACCATACTAACCGTGTGTGTCGGAGGTCCCTCAACTAGGAAGGTACAAGAATAGCTCAACGCAACTTAAGGACAACAGGTGGTGTCTCCAGAAAAGAATACCGGGACCTCCAGGTTGTGGGGTTTGCGATGGGTTAACGTTCCATCCAAGTAAAAAAATACATCTAACTAAAACGTCAGCAAGTAAATCAAAATTAGAGCCTGTCCTGGTGGATGGAGGATCTACCTCGGGAAGAGAAATAGGCAGAACGAAGCGGGGTGGTGAAAGCTGAAAGGAAGTCGTACAGCCTATGAACCTTCTGTCGACCAGGAGAAACACCAGTCTTGGCATCTGGAACATCCGCACGATGTTAGAAGCATCAAAGGTTCAACAGGTCGCAGATGAGATAGATGGATACCATCTGAAGATTGTAGGTTTAAGCGAGGCAAGATGGAATCAATCTAGGGAACAAACGCTTGCGTTAGGACATAACGTCATATATCCAGGTCTCATAGAGCAAAACAAACGTCACGCAGAGGGAGTAGATGTGCTATAAAAGCTCTTATTAGAATGATGGAAATCTGAGGGTTCACGATTATTCACCGGTGAATTTCAAAAGGTCAAAAGAGACATTTATCTTCGCATTGTACAGGGATATGCACCAACAGAGGACAAGAAACAGATTGCCATACATTTGTTTTAGTGGAGACTCCAAGATGCTAGCAGTAGAATGTGCAAGAAAGACATAATCATCTAGATGGGTGGCTTTAGCGAAAAAGTAGGGAACAACAACGAGGACTGTGTGGAGGTTATGGGAGTCATGTTCTGGGACAGATAGAATGAAATGAGGCATTTTTCTCAAACATGGGCGCTGCAAACGATTTGATTATAGGAGGAACAGTCTTCTCTTAACGGAAGATTTTAACAAAATGACTTCTGTTTCTCTTGATCAGCAGACAGAAACTCAGAAAGATCACATAATTTATAATATGCATAAACCAGAAGTTTAGGGCTTCATCAGGGGATATTAGAGCATAATATTGGGGATCAGATGCAGGGTCAGACCCTCGTCTTCTTGTTAGCAAAATGAAAGTTAAGCTTCGAGGGAGCCTGGTGGGCAGCAGTCTTAGGCACAGATAAAATGTTGGGTCACTAAAAGACCCATCTATCAAGAGCTGAGAAATAAGTTCCAAATTCTAAAGGCTATTGATGAGGAAACGCCTGCTGTTGAAGAGGTGGAATATTTTCGAGAATAGAGCTAAGACAGGATAAACAGAGGCATGCAAAAAGTCTTACGACAGCGGAAACAGCACAACAGACCATATCCAACACGACATTAGACCTGATACAGATAAGGAAGAAAGAGAAGGATATTACAAACAGAAATAAGACTGGTCAAAACAGTAAAAACACAAGCTTAAGGGGAGTATTCCCAAGTTATGAAAGAAGTCAAAGCTAGTGTAAGAGAGGACAAAAGAAATTATACAGAAGAGTTGGCAATTGAGGCAGAGGATGCAGGTGGAGGTGGAAAGATGGTCAATCTTTATGAGTTCCTCATAAAACTGACAGGTAAGTTTAGGAATGCATGTGTGCCGATACAGAACAAGCAAGGCGACTCTATTACAAATAAAGAAGACCAAAAGAAGAGATGGGCAAAACATTTTCAGGAGCTTTAAAATAGGCCCAAGTCAGAAGGGAGTCCAGACATCACCTCAGCAGAGACATTATTAGGTGTGAACACAGACAGGCCTAGTTTTGCACAGATTACAAAGACAATTAAACAAATTAAGAATGGCAAAGCCCCAGGACCAGAAGGAATACCCATAGAAGTGGTGGAATCTGATGTCCATGTTATCACTCACGGTTTTAAACAGGTTACTTGGATGTGGGAAAAAGACCGTCTGTCTCGTGATTGGACCTGTTAAAGCTTTTAAAGAGGAGCAATCTACAGGAGGGCAAAAACCACTGAGACATAATGTTACTTTAAATACCGGGAAAGATACTGAGCTTCGTTATATTATACCGGCTGAAAGAAATCATAGATCTATAGATAGGAGAGGAACAAGGAGGATTTAGGGTGGGAGTATCTTGTACAGAACAGATAGTCTCTTAAGAATTATTAAAGTTGAGCGGTCAATCGAGTGAAATTCATCCTTACATGTAAATTTTGTAAGTTATGAAAACGCATTCGATAGCCTCCATTGAGAAACTATTTGAAAACTTCCAGAGAAGTTTGTAGTTTGTAGAAATAATTTAAAAGATGTATCAAGGGTTCAACTAAAGAGGAGATGGTGAAGGGCAACTAACTGACCATTTTTAAGCAGCAACACTGGTGTGAGGCAAGGGTGCATGTAACCCCTTTTTCTTTTCCTACAAACAATCGATTGGATAATAAAGCATTCAAATGCAGAGCATATAATGGCAAAAAAAGGGATCCTGAACTGGGGTTTGCAAGATGTTTAGCTCTGGCACCGTATGCCCCAGCTTTCATTGACCCTTATGTAAAGCAACCGACTGGCACGACTTTACCTTTTATGTGTTTAATTTAACTTTCTAATCGAGTATGGCACAAATGATTTCCAACGTCTTTCATTATTTGATGTTATTGACAGACGGTAATGACTACGCATCGGAAAGGTGTGTAATTATATCAAATAAGTGATAATTTTTGTCTTTCAAAAATTTTTTACAGAACATATCAAAGAGGCGTTTAAAACTTCATCTCATCGGTATGCTTGCTAGCTTTTTTAATTAAACGGCCAATTTGGTATACACCATACTTTTTAGCTTTTCCAGCCCAAAAAACATTACAAGTGACAATAATGCTTTCCATAAAAGATCATCATAACACAATACACAATTTTCTATCAATTTGGAAGGAGAAAACCTTTCTCGTGAAAATTGAGTTAAGTTTCTTATGCGATAGGCCTATTTCCAGATGGAGATTCCATTCTAACTTGCTATCAATAACTACTATAAAGTATTTTTAACTTTACGCTTGTTATATAAGGTTCATTTTTATGGAAATGCCTTAGAGATCACTTTAAGTTTTGTGTGAACTGATAACTCTCCTTGGTTATTGAGGTACGGTATGGTATTGAGTTTAATAAAAAATCTCGTACCACATTACAAAGGGTTCGCTCTCATGAAGGCCGCTTCTCTGGTCAAATTAATTTGTCTCCAAGTTTCCTCGCAAAATGAGCTTACATCAGGGAAAAAAATCCAAAATAATTTTGGCTTTCGTTGATCCAGAGCATAGATTCTAGGCCTGGAGCTAAACAAAAGATTTTAACAACTGAGCTAAACAGATATGGTCATTTTGTGGATTCCCCAAAGCAATAGCTGAAGGCCGAAGCCGTATCACTCGACCTGTCACGTGACAAACTCTCTTCCTCTCAGGGACCGAGGCGCGTCGAAACAAAATGGCGACCGAAGACTCAATAACAAGTGAGGATGAAGTTTTTTTCTGCCTTTTCCTTTTTTAAGTGTCGAATTAAACTTTCCATATATTTCTAGTGAAAAGAATTTTACCCAATTTAGCGATATGCGTTTCTTTGTTAGACTCAAAAGTATAGACCAAGCCCTATCTAGGATATGCTAGGCAGGGCCTAATGAGAAACTCAGACCGTCTGCACCTAGGCCTACCTACGCCAACGGTCGAAACGGCACAGAAGTTTCGAGGTCCTAGTTCATTTGATAGGTCTGGAGTTAAAATAACATCTGCTAAAACTCCCTTAAAAGAGACACATTTTCTTCATTTCGTCACGACCAAATGGACGGAACCACAAAACTTTTAATGTCCCATTTATCTAGATCTAGATTGGTTGGGTTGATTTCCACACCACAGTGGTGCCACCCCATAGAATCTAGATCTAGAAGCCGCAGGGATGGTAACAAATTCTATAGATCTGTTTTTTTAGAAATAAAAGATTCTGTGCAATGATATGAGTAATTTTTTTTTCAAACATTACTGAAGAAATCTAAAGGGTAAAAAAGTTCCTATTTGTTGTCTATTGCACAAGATACGTGGGATAATCCTGGCATAGGCCCGCTGACAGGACTGACGAAATGAAGGGAATGATAACCCATTTTTAATACCAACAGGTCAATCACAGGATTAAGTCCAAGTTGTGTCTTTGACACTTGCTCTATAATATGATTATGAGATGCTACACTCGACTTATAAATTATTTTAGGAGTCATTTTCAGGGTTTTTTTTCTTCCAATTTAAACCAATTGGTATCCCTGTTAAAACAAAACATATTATACAAAGAAAAAGAATATTTTCAAACAAAATTGACTTCCTCAGTTTCCTGATTATAAAAGTTATACTGATCTCTACTCTCCCAGAAAGTTCAGGAAACAAATTTTGGCACTGACATCCCTGATTGAGTGATTTATGAATGTTTTTTTTTTCTATTTTATTCACAGGCTCAGCCCATGCTCTGATGGATTTG
Organism: Elysia marginata; assembly: GCA_019649035.1. NCBI lineage: Eukaryota > Metazoa > Mollusca > Gastropoda > Plakobranchidae > Elysia > Elysia marginata. The sequence continues at coordinate 132,135 of BMAT01012874.1, forward strand.
AAAGAAGGTGAGTTGATTATTTCTAACTGCACTCTAGCCAGGAGAACTAGATCTACAACTGATTAAAATTTACACAAGTATGTGTTGCTGTTTGGTAAATGTAAGTTTGTCACTGTGTAATAACTGATTGGTGTGGTAATGATAGCAGTGTCATTATCATATCAAGACAAATGGTTGTGAAAGCTCGTTTTTTAGAAAAAAAAATTTTTTTGTGACCATAGATTGTAGAGCATCTAGGACTCAGGCTGCCCACACTTAAGAAGTGAATAGAGGGATAAATAGCTTCAATGCAGTTAAGACATAATATTTTAGTCTAGTTAAAAAAGCAAGATTTATAATGGCCCCTGGTAGAGATCAATAACTGTATAAATAATGGCTGCATAGCTTGATTGTGCGTCACAGCTGACCGCAACTAGCAGTCAGCAATGAAAAATCAGCGTGCAATGGTATACACTGTGTCTACAACTAACTCTATCAGTGTCAGTCTATACTATACTACTGGAAGCACCGTTACGGGGTCGTAGCAGAAATAAGTTTCTAGGTCTCAACATGACATTCTACCAGGCAGCTTTTTATCGAAAGCAACAAATTCAAGCCTTGAAACGGGCAAGGAAAACTTCCCATAGATAACCTTAGTGACTGTTGCACCTCTGTGAGAGGCACAGACAATAATTGTAATTTTACAGCTGGGCAAAGATGCCCTCTTTCTCTATCTATCTCTCTTTCTCCTGGATGTGAAGACACGAAGACTCAGCTGTCTGGGGAGTCAAACTTGTAACTAAGGCCTGATCTATGTCAACAATGTAAAGGGAAGTTGATAATCGTATTTCTGAGCATGCCCACTAATGAACTCAAAGCGGCAGTGATGCCTAAAATGTTAAAGCGAGATGGACAAAAAAAAATCTGCATTTGCATAAGGTTTACTTGTAAGTTCAGGATTATGCAGCTGTATCCATGCAGTCTCGTAAGGCCTTATAAATGGGGTCATAAAGTCCCTTAAAACTAGGCTCAAGTTAGTCGTTTATGGGAGATGCAAACTTTGTAAACTCATATATATACAAGGTGTTTTTATTCAAATTTCTAAAAATATACCTTTTTTTCCTTCTTTTCAGGTCTTGGATCCCCTCAGAGAATTGGTCATTATGTAAGTAATGCTATAGATGTACTTTATTTTTACAAAGAAAAATAACACCCCAAAATTATAACACTTTCATCTACATTATAAGTAAGAAGTAAATACAGAACACTTACATCTCTGAGTTTAAGAGACTGCTTTCATTCTTTTGTGCCCTGTTATCTTATTCATATATATATTGTGTAAACAAATGTTCCATTGATTTTCAGCCTGCTCGCATTAGAAAAAAGAATGCTCGTTTCTTCAATGATGATGAAGAGACAGATTACCAATTCAGTCGATCTCCAAAGAAAAAGGCGGCTCAAGTTTATTCAAGCGTGAGTATTTAGATAAGTCTTGTAAGATTTTAATTGGCTACTTAGGGAAAGTTCTTCAGTGATAAATTTTTGTCACCTTAATCATGGGTGGCAGTGTGCCGGCCAATCAGGATTTCAGGACGTGGCTTGCCGGCCTAATGTCATTCAGGATTTAAAAAATCGTGAGCCGGTCAGAAGAATAGATGAAAGCTTTCGTTTCGTAACCGTGATTTTTGCAAGTTCGGTTCAAGCCTACAATTTGTTTCCCGTTACTTTCGTTAAAACTCAACAGCCTAAAGGGCATAGATTTATTTAGTTTGGAAAAATCGGAGCCGAATTATCGAAAGTAGAACCGTTTGCGGCAGTGACTCATAAGGGAAGGGGCCCAGGGCATGTGTAGACCCAGTCGGCCAGGTCAAAGGAAGACTGGTACGGATGAGTATACTTCATTGAACTAAAAGCAGTGTTCCCGTGTGATTCTTAAATTCTTTTCCTAGAAAACTAATTGAATTTTGCTGTTTGCGAAAAAGCCGTGAAAAGGTGCTTGGATTTGGTACATTATTCGTTCCTCGGATTCATTGAGGGGCTGTAAATACCGATTTCTGCTTCTTTTTTTCTGTCTCAATTCCGACAAGTGTTGGTAGTTTCCGGTCCACACAGACTACCTATGCCAGCCCTAATTTACTCGATCGGCATCGGTAAAATTCGGATCTGAGTGCCGGCATAATAGGAAGGTCGTTGTCCTTGTGCGGTCATCAGGTCATTGGCCCTGTGCACATGCATCAAGTAAGCCCTATATTAATACAGTCAAACCTGCCTTGACGACCACCTCTCTGACAAGACCACCTGTATTGACGACCACTTTACTATGACTCCCTTGCGTTTTTTCTATATTCTTATACTCTGCATGACGACCACCTTCCCAATGCGACCGCGGGCAGCTTTTTTTCTCACACTATTCTATATAATCTCTGTAAAAAAAACTCTCCCGAGGACGACCACTCTTAATCGGACAAGTGCGAATTTCTTAGTTTCACACCTCCTTACTTAACGCTTATACGATCATGTAATTGTTTACCTGTGATGTAAACCTACAAACAAAGTGGCCTACGGTTACCAGATGGCCAGCCACTGTGACGGTGAAACCAATACCCGTGCAGGTGAAGACAAGGCGCGACAAAAGCGTGCCCCTCCTCCCTTGTGCTTTGTTGCGTGCCCCTCCTCCCTCGTGCTTTGTTGTTTACCTGTGGTCCGTCTCTACAAGAGGGTTTAGCTTGTTTAGCAGCGCTAGCAATATGGGGGTAGAGCCAGGTAGTGGTGGTTAAGAGACAATCATCGACAACTGGTCGCCAGTTTATCAAGTCTGTCAGCATAGGCGGCGGGACAGATGCGATTGATCTTGATAACCACAGATTGGATTAGAAATTCCCAGATATGGAAAGAAGTAGAAATGCCGCTGCAATGAAAAGTCATTGTTTAATCAAATGCGGAAACTGGCTTGGCAAATGGGAACTCATGGGAACTCAGAAGGGAAAGTTGTTTGCTACATTAAAAGAGAATTGAAATTTGAAATAAACTGTATTGTTACAGTTTTACATATAAGTATGCTGCCCAAGAGGACCACCTGTCCATGACGACCACAATCGTCATTGATCTTCAGTGTTCGTCTCAGGCAGGTTTGACTGTACAGTGCAGTCAGTATCGGCACATGTATTTTTACTTGTCCGATGGCCCCACAAGTTTCCGTGCTTTCAAAGTAAGAACACAACAAGACTAAAAAGACAGGTCAGCAACCCACACCAGCTATTTCTGGCTAATAAATTTATGTACATGTGTGTCGATTCTGTTCTTAGGACGGAATAAATGAGTTGCACAAGCAGTGAGCTTAGAGAGTATTGAAAAATCTCAAGGCTAGAACTACCATTCTACTAGTTCTACGATAATAAACTAAGGCCCTCTACCCTCTTTCTTCCTGGATACTCACAAAGAGTGTTTTCATGTGTGAGCACTAAGCTAACTTCAAAAACAAAAACATAAACAAGGGTTGGCGACTTTTTGTTCCAATTTTTTAAAGCAGAGACTGGTTCTTTATGTGAAAGCAAAGGTGTCAATATGTACATCGCACCAATCTCTTCCAGGAAAAATATATTGATACTCTAATTATTGAAACTGAAACTAAATATTAATTATCGAAGTTAAATGTTAGTCTCTGAATACAATGCCCATCTTTTCATTCCCTTCTCTCTTATAAAGATCGTTATCTCTCTCTCTCTCTCTCTCTCTCTCTCTCTCTCTCTCTCTCTCTCTCTCCATTTTAATATGAAGTAGTTTATATATGCTAGAGTGAGAGTGGTACATAGGACAACTACGCTTTCTTCTATAATTTCAAAATGAGTGATAATCACCTCGCAAGGTTCTGACTGTAGAGATAATGAAGCCACCTATTTGAATTTTTAAATACAGTCATTTTATTGGTTAATAAAATGGTCCTACGTCATTTTCATGTATACTGAGGAAGTAAAATTCAATAATGGAGGCACTATATAAATAGAATGGGTGATTGACAGGGATGCAAGTTTTCCGATTTTTGCAGGAATTCCGATTTTTTAAGTTTCCTTAAACTAAAAAAGCAGGAAAACTTGAAAAAAAATTTTGACCTAAATATTAAAAAAACATCCATCCGAATTAAAAGTTATAGAAAACCAAACACTTCTTTTTAGTTATATAGCTGTGTAGACACTTGTACAGAGTTGCATCTCTCTCTTTGAATTGATCCATCAAAAGTATAAGGGCACCTACAGAGTGTTAAATTTTCCTGCTTTTCTAGCATGAGCCGCTTGCATCCCTGGATTAAGTCTGTCAAATTAAAAATGCCATTGGTTGCTGATTTTACTGATGTAATTGTAAATTCATCAAGTCAGTGAAATCTAGATAAAAGCAAAGGAACCTCCAAATGTCTGATTCCTATAGAAATAATGATAATTAGCCTTACTGCAAGTAGTAGACATACTGAATGTTAATATTATGAATTGTGTTTAAATGTAATATTTATAAAATTAGTCATTGATCTATTTTCGAGTTAGTCAAATGTACCTGTGGTTAGAATCAGATAAAATACCTTGTTTTAAGACAGTTTGTACAATGTAAGCAATAGATGTCACTGGATAGCCATCACTTTTTGAGATGAACCAAAGTTCATTGTAACAAAGATGGTACATTGTACTTTATTGGAAATGTATGGCAATTAAACAAATCTATTAGTAACAAGATGCTAGAAAAAAAATTCCGACACCATCACAAAAATGTATCTACAGTTATAGTGCTGGGTGAAAATTTCTGCATCCAATGGTAATATAGACACACTGCCACATAATTATAAAAGATAGATGTACCGGTAGATTACAAAGTGACATTCACATTGAATCTTGAGTTCATGAGGCACGCAGACTCTGCAGGCTTTTGTAAGACTGGGGGCAAAAAATTGAGCAGCCTGCAGGCTTTTTGAGATTTCATGCTCCCACCCATGCCTTAATTGTTCTGGGGGCTCAAGCTATCCAACAACCTTGAAAGCCGATATGTTTTGTTTTTGAATGATTTCTCAGAAAAAACAGGTGTACTTTTTATGCGCAATGTCATCATTTTTTCTCCTCCTAAAGTAGCATGAGACAAGTGCAGTTTTTTTGTGGGTTTTTTTGTTGGGTCAAGAAAATGCTTCTATTCAGTCTACTCTGCTGTTGAAGTTGCTTAAGTTGGTTTTCAGTGAACATGGGGACAGTCATGGACTTGCACATAATCTAAATTTTCAGATAAGTCATTATTATTGGTCATGTCCATGGAGATCGACTTATTAAATAGAATTGGTCGTTCGTAGCCTTAAATGTAACCTTATGTTGTCCAGGTTTATTTAAAAGATTTTTAAGAACAAAAAGAAAATGTTATAATCTCATAACAATTTTTTTTCGGCAAGTCTGATTCTAGGGCATGGGCTTTGGATGATTGTGGAAAAAACTGAAACGTTAGTGGTATGAAATGGTGTCATGACACATTTTATTGAAACATTCAGGTTTCTGAGCGGGTCAACTTAACTCTTATCTCTTCCATTCGGAAATGGAATGGCCCAAACTAGAAATGTCACATGCAGCAGGTTACAGATGTGGATCACTTTACTGACCTAAATGTTTAAAAAAAAAACTTCAATTACAAGATTAATAGAAAATCAAACACTTCTTAGCTAGTACAGAGGTGTATCTAATTTTTTGTTTTTAAAGTTAGTCCATCAAAAGTTTTATGGAGACAGCTGTGGGTTTTTTAGTATAATCTGCTTGCACCCCTGATAACAACTTTTAATGCATGTTACATGTATACGGTTCATGTTTTTCATCGCTTATCAGTGCAGACCCGCTATGTCTCATGATCTGTTTCTTATGATCTGAAGTCTCCAAAATTATTATTTCTGTAATCTTTAATTTTCTCGGTCTTCCTATTGTTTTTGAACAATGTATTAAATGTGGCTTGTCATGTGAGCTTACCTTGCCATTGCCGTATTTTTATTTCGATGTCAATGGTATTATCAAAAGTCATGCGTTAACTATCAAGGATCAATATTAAGTCTATCGCAAAGTGTACTAAATTTGGGGTATTTTTAATTAACGATATTCTCTATCAACATAGCCTGTTTGGTCTACCATAACTTTTTGTGATTGTGAGATTGAATTTGTCAATCACAATGCTCACTGCCTATATGTTTTTGTGATCCTGCATTTATCTGAAATCTAGATCTAGAGTAAATGAAAGCCTTTTGTTTCCCAATTATTTATCAGGCACTCGCTATCGTTTATTATGATATTAAACCATAATAACTGCTAAAATTGTCATAGAAATGACACGTTATATTCAAATGTTACAAAGAAGCATAGATCTAGATATATACATGTAGATCTACCCCTATCCACTTTTTGTTTCACTCCAGTTCAGTAAACGGTCCAGTGCCACTTTTTTTTATACTGCTTCAAAGCACTGCAAGACTTGAATAGATATAGACATGGGCTAAATTACATCTAGATTTAAAGCTACAAGTTTTTCCTAAATTTAATTTTTTCAGTTGTTGGAGGTATAAAAATACATCTAATGGGTTTAGATCAAGGAACTCATGAAACTGAAGATGAGAACGTTACAATGAGGATAGTAATCTGTACCGTCTAGTGATATCTAAATCTACTAGGGCAAAGCAATGATTAACTATGATGGTAATTTTTATGAAGTTTTGAGCCTGGTTAGAACAAGATCATTGGCATGGACTTAGACCTACAACTTCTAGAGTAGATATAGAGATTTCACTTAGTCATTTTTTATAGTTTGGTGCAGTCAAGTAGATCTATGTGGGCCTAACATTTAGAATTATGTAATCTTCTGCAAAGCAAGAATTTTCTCTTTTTGTTTAAAAAAATCTATTCAGCAAATTAAGTTTATGTATTTTTTATCATTCTGGCTTATTCTCTTTTAAACAGGTTCATTATGAGTAGTTCTGCAAATATTAGGGAAAGCAAACATATATAATAATGGGTTAAATTTCAATGATCAGAGTCTCTTATGATCTCCATTTTGAGGTGGGGGTGAATGGTAGAATGTTCACCTCAGAATTAATCTACCATCTAAATATAGATCCAGCCCTTGCTGACACACCTGCATGCAAGTAACACAAAGTTTTTAAACTTTGACTATTAACATTTTTGTTTGATGAAATACACTGTATTATTTTTCAATATTTTAGGTTAGTAGATATCTAGGGTTTGATTCAATAATAATTCAAAGCTGTTCACTACAGCTGATATCTTTGTATTTATGCTTTTATCCTACACATCCTCATCAGCCCAAACCTCCACCACCCAAGAAACCTGAACAACCTCCTGCCAGTGTTGGGTTTGACTACTCTGTGGCTCATGCAACAGGTCAAAGGTTAAGAAATCTTCTCAAGCTGCCCAAGGCACACAAATGGGTCTGCTATGAGTGGTTCTATTCAAATATTGATGCGTAAGTACTGCTTTTACTCATTTCAGGCAAAATCTATTTTGATTGAAGATGTGTTATAATTATTGCCTTTTTAAGTGGTTTTTTTTTTTTACAGTTTTACATTTTGATCATGTGTGTAATGTGATGGGGTTACCACCAGTTTCTATTGTAATCTCTAATATTTCATTAGGGTTTATCTTGCTTTGATCACAACCTAATAGTAGTACTTTGTTCCAACTGTATGATTTCTTATGTTTCACAAAGCTACCCCCCTCCCCCCCTCTAATTTGTAAAGATTCTTGTTGGTAAGGATCTATTTTTTCATAGATTTTTTTCTTACAATGAATGCCTTTCTGGCAGTTCTTCTTAAAATTAAGTCTCATCCTCTGGTGTATAGTATAAGGTGCTTTTATTTTTTTTTCTTCAACTGCAAAAACTTATAATTTTTTTCTACTGATTCAAGTAATTGGCATGTAATTCTAAAACTGAGAAGAAAATTTATTGTTTTGTTTTTTAACTTTATATGGGTTTTAGAAAAACTGTTTTATCTTTTTTTGTGTGTGTGTGTTGATTGTTAACCAGACCTTTATTCCTTGGAGAAAATGATTTCTGCATCTGCTTGCGGGAAAGTTTCCCTCAACTTAAGTGCAAGAAACTCAGGAGAGTGGAGTGGAACAAAATCAGGCGGCTGATGGGGAAACCGAGACGGTAAAATTCATTAATATGGTGCCATTTTGTTTTGTGTCTGAGTTAGGCTGTACCAAATTAACTACAACATTTTGATAGTCATAGAAAGAAATGATTAGGTAATGTGTCGAATGTCCTATCTTCAAACTCTGTAAAATATAATCCATGTCAACTTATTTGTCAAAGAGATTGATTTTCATTCCATGCATGACTGTTGTATTGAAAATGGTACATTTTGACATGTTTAATGTATGTAAAGAACTCAATTGTACATATAAAAAAGTAACTTAGGTATTAGATATGTATATAAAAAGGTAGTGATAAATGTATTGTTTAAGCCTTTCAGCTCTCCTTCAAACACCGGCAGGAACCTAGACAATTTAATAATTGAATTTTCAGCGCCAAAAAGCAAGCATTTATTTCAATGTCTCCTTGTTTATTATGGGTTCAGATGCTCGCCAGCATTTTTAGCGGAGGAGCGAGCAGTACTGGAGGAAAGGAGAGAGAAAATCCGTCAGCTGCAGCAAAGGAAAGTGTCTGAATTTAGTTACATCAAAGACTTGCCGGATGAGATTCCCCTCAACCTGGTTATCGGTACTAAAGTTACAGGTTTGTATAAAGTTTGAAGTCTTTTGGCCTTATTTGTGGTTTACCTCAGTGTTATAAGTGGACAAAAGCAAACACAGCTTGAAATTTCTTTTAGCGCCTCCTTGGGCCAAGTTTGTCGGAGCTTTTCAGCAGAGAAAATTTGAAGATTTGCCCTGTAAATATCCTCTCTTGGTCCTGATCTTGGGCAAGGGATCAAAGGTTGATAAGATCCTCAGCTGGTTTTCGTTTTATTTGTGGAAATGCTTGATAGATTTATGTTTTATTGCTTCCGGTAGTGTTGTAAAATCAGATCATAATCATCGGATAAAATGTGTTATCATTGCATAAATATTTATGTTGATAGCTTCAACTTCTGTTTTTGTTGCTTTCTAATTATTGTAACAGCTCGGCTGAGGAAGCCCCAGGACGGACTTTACACAGGTACAATAGCAGCTCTGGACACAGCAGACAACACATACAGAGTTGCGTTTGACCGGCCGGGATATGGAACACACTCCATCCCTGACTATGAAGTTTGGGTAGGAGAAAATGTGTGTCTGTATAGAGGAAAATCTCAAACAAGTTGGGCATTTTATTTTTGTAGTAGAGCCGTTTAAAGTAACTACATATATCTTTTTTTCACACAAATTAACTTGCGTGTTTGTATTATTGATGCAAAAAACTGGCTTAAAGATACTTCGAACAAAAAGCAAGATGCACGCACCTAAAGCATATCAAAAGTGGCAAAAACAAAATACTCAAAATTAATCCGTGGGGTCAACGTTGTGGGTTTTTTTCATTGAGGCCTCCATATGTATGTTGTTTTGAAGAAACATTGAAAAAATAAAATATTCACCTCAGCTGTCAATAAATTGTCATGGGCC
>BMAT01012874.1:207487-221934 GCA_019649035.1 Elysia marginata
AATCTTTTTTAAATGTATTTTTTCTACTTTTGTCTACCTTTTAAATAAAAAAAAATATTTAGTATCATGAAATAATATTTTGAAACATGTACTTTCATGCAATCTTTAACATTTGAAAGCTTAGAAAAATGCATTGTTCAAAACAGAATTCGCTTAGTATGTGCAGCATATAACATTGGACTCTTTTGTCCTGGTTGCGAAACATTTATGTTTCTCTAAACCTGTGTTTATCATTATTTAATTTAATTCAATAGTTTTTATAAGTCCAGACACTAAATCATCAATTTACAACAACATTCAATCACCAAAAACAATCATCAAGTTCAGTCACCATAAAGAAACACAAAAGAGTCGCTTACATTTTACATGGTGTGAGACCAACAAATAAAATCTGCGCCTTCTCTGCCTCCACATGTTAAGTCCTCTCAATTGTATCACATATTAGTGAATTTGTTATCTTTACTGCTATGAATCTTCAGGTATCCAAGCTGTGAAGGATGGGTCCTGGGGTACCAAATGGGAACGTTCAATGTGGCTGGCTGGCAGTGAAATAGCTGGTTCTGTCATTGGAATTGTCGGACTGGGACGTATTGGACTTGCCATTGCCAAGAGACTGGCGTCGTTTGAGGTCTCTAAGATTGTCTACACCGGCAGAAACCCAAGACCAGAATCTGCAGACCCGATTGGTGCAGAATATGTGACATTTAATGACCTGCTAGGACAGTCAGACTTTGTTGTCATTGCCTGCTCTGTCAATGAAAGTAACAAAGGTCTCTTCAATGCGGAAGCATTTAAAAAGATGAAAAAATCCTCCATTTTGATAAACATTTCGCGAGGTGCCGTCATTGATCAGGATGCCTTGTACGAAGCACTGAAAAGTGGTGAGATTGGTGCAGCTGGTCTGGACGTGACTACTCCTGAACCCTTGCCTCCAACTGATCCGCTCCTGGCCTTGCCAAACTGTATTGTAACTCCTCACGTGGCCAGCTGTACGGTGACCACACGCAATAACATGTGCGACTTAATGGCTGATAACATTTTTGCAGGGCTGGAAGGTAGACCACTGAAAACTCCTGCGTATTAAGGAAAATAATTGGATACTACTTTATATGCTTGCCTTGGCCATAAAAATGCTTACTAAAAAAATTGCTCCCTGATGATGCTTAATCATACCTATTCGTAGATGTCTACCAATAAGATGTTATGATTTAGAGGTTTCAAATGTATGTCATGAAAACCAAATTGCAAGGTAAATTCAAAGTGACATTTTTTTTTTGTCTTGGTAACTGGTATTCTTAAACCTTGGATGTTAATTTGACTTGTAACTTACAAAAAATCACACATTTTAGCGTCTGTAGACTTAGAAGAATCAAAATTAATATCGGTTTTTATGGTTTGCAATTAAAAATCTACAAAGTCCGATCCTATTGTCAAGGCCATCTATTTACCCTTTTTGTAAGAAAGGCACTGTCGTGAAAAGAAAAAAATCTAAACGTTTTTCTACCATTATTTTAATGTTAGATGTGGAGTGTTTAATTGAGCGTAACTCTGTGATGTGAGTTTTATATAACATTAAGTCTTGCTCTTTTTCACTATGCAACGCTCATTCCACCTGAATCAGGTTATAATATTATGGTTTAATGTTGGCCTACTGTATCACCTTTTCATGCAGATGTTGTAGAAAACTTTAAAGAAGTTTTTATATCCAGATTTACAATTCAGCTGCACCTCTATTTACTGTCACAGAAGCTTATACTCATACATTCACGTCCAGATAACTTGAAACTTGGATAATTAGATTACTTGTTTGATTCCCGCTATATTATTTGTATTATCGATCTCATTTTAAGAATTAAAATGTACTGAAAGGTCAAAATACAGATATTTCGTTGGTTAAACTTTGGTTCCAAGGGGTTCAAAATATCCAGACTAAGCTGCAGTATGTTACATTTTTTTCAAAAGAAAGTCTGAATAACACAAATTCATGTTTAATAATTTTTTTTTTGATTTTATGTACAAACAGGTATATGAGGTTCGTAATTGCATTGCACCTTCACTGGAAGTCGCCCACTTAATAATTATTTGAAACTGTTTTATGGGCCATTTGCCTATATAACTGAATAAATTGAAATGAATCGAAACAAAGTTTTTTTAAAGTTTCTCTTGTGATGTGATAAAACAAAAACAAAATTGTATTCCTGAGTTTTTAAAATGCTTAGAATGGAAAGAATTAAGCTTATCAGGTGAAATCATAAGATCTAGAAAAAATTAAATCATTTATACATATATTTGAAGGGTACATGTGCAAACACACACACAGGCATGCAAACATACAGATGGGACCAACTTTGTGGGTACATCTACATTTTACAGACCTTGTGGATACCAAACATTCCAAGGATTTTACAAGTTATAATCTATAATATATGAGTGTTAAGAATACCCCTGGGAGTTCTGGTGATGCACAAGCAGTGTGACATAACTTTCCTTCATTCATCAATTGAGGAAGTGACCTTAAAATTTCTGTTGTGTAACTATATTGTGAGGGTGAGCAGTGGCGCAATCGGTAGGGCGGTTGACCGCTATCTGAGAGGTCTCGGGTTCAATCCCCAGTCTGGGCTAAATTTTATTTGCTCCCCTGTGCCCACCCAGCACTTGATGGGTAGCTAGGTCTCTTAAGACTCGGCGAAAGTAAAGGTGGCGAGGAAAGCAATGGCAAACTACCTCACTCTGCCGTGTGCCTAGAAAAACAAGGACCCTGCTCCTTGTTAGTCCTACGCTCGTGTCGAGTATGGGACTACCTTTACCTTTACCTTAACTATATTGTGGGTAACTTTTGACCCTGCCCACTTTTTTCGCACACCTTAAAAAAAGCAATCTTCTCCTTCTCCTTTTTCTTCTTTTGATTATGATAATGATAAAGAGAAATTTTTTATTTTAGGCATCCCCTTATTGAAATTCTTACCAACAAGAAGAAATAACAAGTAAACCCAGAGTTTGGTGAATACTGACATCTTTTCCGCCCCAACTCAAGTTGCACCCAAATAATTTAGTTTTCATTTACACACAAGAAAAAGTGTTACCACAAAGATGTTCATTCTAGATGAGATAGAGCATCGTCTCATTTAAATTTTGTGCAATTGGCATTGGCTTAAGTAACCAGAAGAGATATTGGTTGTAACAATGAGATGATTTAGATCATTCTAATTCTGATAATTTTTCAAAATGTTGTATACAAAGGTTTAAAAAAAAATCATTATTTAAATTGGGTGCATTCGTGAGCCTATGGCAGATTTATAGACAGCTAGATATGTATTTCTATGGATTTATCGGAAAAAATCTTGATTTTGTAAGATAAATTTCTGGCATCCAGGGTGAGTAAATCAATTAAACTTAGGTAAAAGGACCGCTTGTTGCAGAGGTTATTTTTAGCTCTGTGACAATATAATGGTCTTATGCAATCTTGTTCTTTGTAAATTAGTCAACCACATAAGGTACAAGCTACCTAAAGAACTGAACATGCTGACACAAAGAAACAGATTAGTTTATTTGTATGGGCTGACGACACACATGAGGCTGTGTTTTCTGAATGAACAATTTTATTTATCACAATAAGCACAAGAAAGAGAATTGAGTCAAATAAAAAAAATTGAGACCCTCAGGATTGTGTGTGGACAAACTTCTTATCTGTCATGGCTGGATAGACTTAAGACTTCAGTAAATCAATAAAGAGACACGAAATTTGAAACAAATACAAGAACATAAACTTAATTGGCACCAATGTTATGAGGTCGTTGATAAACGTGATGGTAAAGAAAGATCTTGTAAATACAGCGGTTATCACATTGTCTTCGTTCTATATTATCTATAGAGTAATATGTACAGTAAATGACACATTAATAATTATATTACCAATTATGCTATGTTCTTAACATTACACATATATTGGTTATAAATTTGATTAACTCTTAAATCATATTTGAACAAAGTATGAATACTGTCTTTGAGCATACACAAATGATTTCAATATCAAAAGGAAACTGAAACCCCTATCTTATGAAACTTTCATTATACCCGTGGACTACAATAAGTAAAAACTTTTGCATTCTGATAGATCACTATACTACCATCCATAGAGATATGTTTAAGACTTAGAGAAGAATATTCAAAAACTAGTCTGAAGAGATGAACAATGTTTGGACCACATTAGCTGAATTTGCCTGCCTGGCACTTTTGAAAGCTTTCTGCAACATTATGGATATTGATAAAAATCTGGTATTTGACTGGTATTGTAAAGCCCATAACAAAAATCTAATCCTTAAAACGGGTTGCTTCAGTTGTTTATGGCAAAGTCAAAAGTCATATATATATATGCTTTATTAGGTGAAATAAATAAAAAAACTGACCACCACCACCCCCCCCCCCTTCTTTCTAGTCAAGTTTTTAAACTAGCTTAAGAGATTGGGTATATCAGGCAAATTGCTACCTTGCAGTAAAAACTAAAACATTGAAATTATCGTCAAGAGTAAACTTGTTTTTTCAAACTGATATGTCGTTTATCTTGTAAGTTATCCGCAGTAAATTGCATAAAGAAGCGAATCATATGCAAGAAAAATAAACAAAAGGAGGCAAATTCTAAAATCGTTAATTCTCTTCAAGAAATCAAAGCATTATATGCCCCTCTCTTCTCTACGGGGCATAAAACAAAGATATGAGCTGTCCAGTCTTATAACTTGTTCAAATTTTTAAGAGCCTATCGCTGTTGATGCCTCTTAAAATGAAAATATGCAGGATATTTCTTGAAGTAAATCCAACAGTTTTATACAGCACCAATGCCATTCACACACTCTATGTACTTCACTAAGACTTTCTTACAGGCAATAAACAATCACATGACTCCAGTAATCAGAAGTGAAAGCTAATAAACCTCTTGCTCATTTACTCAATCCGTCCTGAATGCAAGTGAGAAAATATTCTGCAGAATCCAGATAGAGTCAACATCTCATGATCGGAAATGTGTTGACTTTATATATCACAAAAATATAACGAGCAACGAAATTGGACCACTAGAATAGACAAGAGTTTCCCTTAAAGGTGTTGACTTTAAATGGGTTCCACTGTGCCGTATTAATATTTTGAAGGACTCATGCCTCAGGATCTGAACCTCAAACACACGATAAAAAAATTACTAGTCTCTAGAAGAATTCCTGGTCTTTGAATGGCTGATTTAAATTTAACATGCAACTTTATGCACGCTTTTAGTTTACCTTTATAGCTAACTACTTTTGAATAAGCCATATAGCTGAAAACTTTTTAATACATAGATCCAAGTTTGTTAAGATTTCATATAAAGCGCTTTGGGCTCCTATTCAGGCGCTATATATTATCACAACAGCACAATGCCTTTTTGTAGTAGGAGACTGGCTTGTTACCTCTCCTAAGTCTACATCAGTCAGCTAATCACTAACTGGTACCCCTCTTATTTGAGACAAACAATAACGCTGCTTCTTTGGACCTGGGAGGATATGGTTATATAATTATTATGAATTAGTTTTCAAGGAATCAAATTTCCTGCACAGAAAAGGTTATCTGATGTCTGGTGTCTAAAAATGACTGAGAAACTGATACATGTATGTACCCATAGATTAAATTAAATCATTAAAATCTACATGCAATGCATCACCTAATAAAAAGTTTAAGTTTGAATAAAGCTGACAGTTAAGTTTGGTTTTATGATCACGGTTTGTGTACGATGACCCCCCAAGCAAGACAAAATCATGGAAAAAGCCAGGTCGATACCAGAAAGTTGTTTTAACATATGACGGACAGATTGACAAACAGTAGGAATAGGATCATTACCCCAAGGTCATTGTGCTTGATAAATATGCCAACAGGTGTAGGCCACCACATTCATTCAATATACATAAATGTAAAAGTTATAATTAAAAAAGTACAATGTGAAACCATGAAATTAAAATTTACATAAAAATACTTTATCAAAATACTTCATTAAAACAAACCTTATCCGCTGCAAGAAATAGGTATTTAAAGTACATTTCCAAACTCAACAAAACATGATTTTTAAAAAAATCTTGTCATCAAAGTTAGGAAAATCTCATCTTTGTAAATCTTTTACATTTTAATAAAACACAAGAAGACAATTGAAACATTGTGAGCACATACAAAAGTTAAACAATGTTAAGCGATTTTCTCGATTACTTTATTATAAGGTACAATAATCCTCTCTTTTTTTTGGTCTCTATGGCCTTTAGGTGGGCAATGTTTTAATTGCACAAATCAAAAGAATTGCACATAAGAACATAGAGATCACAAAACAATATAATACAAGTTGGTGTTGCTTGACAACAGATGAATAAACATATATATAAATTTATCTTTAAGCTCCTCAGCATATGTACACGTTTCATAATAGCATTTTTCATTATGATATTGGTATATTCTTCTATACTGATAAGTAACACACAAAAAAATTCGCTATCATGTTTTAAGAAGATCTTAAATGAGTAAGATATTTGACAAATAAAATGTAAGTTACAAGTATATTATATATGTATATAATTTTTTTTTTTGTCAAAAGGCTTCTTGCTTTAGGTACAAGTCCTACTGGTACCACTTGCTGCATCACATCTACCATGGGATAAATCAACAGAAGAACTTCTAGAGTTGCAACAACAACCCAAACAAAAAGAAAAAACACTCACCAAGTTCATTAAAAAAGGTCTTTAACATAAAAATGCCAAACTTCTACAAACATTTAAAATCTCAATCAAATTGACTGTTCAATTTTATTTTATCACTTTTAAAATTACAACAACTTTAATCCTTTGAGCCCTATACCGGTCTAAACCTATTTTTAGAACAGCTGTATTTCTATATACACCGTTAGAACGCTACTGGTCTGGGATTCCTTTGTCTTTGCAGCTCAAATTTAAGGTTTAAAAATAACTCAAAGAAACTCCCCTGACCTTTTAAACAGGGCCTTTTGACTCATTTGCCCTGGACATAGATGTATATCAAATTCTGCTATTTAAAGAAAATGCAGACCAAACTCAAAAACTGAAATACTTCTGAATGAGCAAGAGCTTGGCAGATGAAATGTACAATTCCAGACCACCTCTTACAAGAGCAGTACATGAAAAAAAACACAACATTTGAAAGTGGGCAACTCTATTTTTTTTCACTTTTTGATGTTTAAGAACAGATTTTGATTCAGGTCTGATAAACTAGGCTCAACAAAGCAAACCTAGAGTTAGCTGAAATGAGATAAAATAGATTTATGGAACAAATTTTCATTTTATCATTGTTTATTCCATTACAACATGATAGCATTTATTTTAAAAAAAAAAAGCAATAATAAAACCTGAATTCCCTCTATGATTTGGAGAAAAAAAAGTGGGAATACCTATGCTCCCTCAGCTGGAGTTTAAGTACTTTACTTTAAAGTTAAGAACTTAAGGAAATAAGATTTTGTACCTTCTATCGCATTAAGTTTCCTGTAATTAAGCCTGTCTTCTCTACTTTAAATTAGACAATAAATCCTTCATTAGTAAGTACACCATAAAAAAACCAAACAATCTCAATTTTTTTTTTGTCTGTGTGTTTCAAGCTCAATGTTTCGTGCCTGGTAGTTTAACTGCAGCAATAATGTGCTGGTAATCTATTAAGCTAAGCTGATCTCTTGGTACAGGTATACTGTTGATAAACTACCTAAAGTAAGACTTAACTAGGTCATAAACTGGAGCGAGATCTGATCAAAATCGTCCAGCATACAAGTATGGAATGAAGCATTGTTATGATTGGACACTGTTCTTTTAAAACAAACTCATCAACCAATTTGGCAACAGTAAGGGAATCAAATGGCATTGGAAAAATAATAAATTGACATGGATGAGTGTTAACATGAGGCTGATTTAATGAGACAACGGAAGTGTGGATTGTGACAAGACACTGAATAGAATTGTGGTTTTTTGTGGGGGTTTTTTTGCTGTAAAAAGGTATCATAATAAACCCCAATTCAAACTTTGTTGGTCCCCCAGTAGTCTGTTGTGCCTGCCTTTATTGTATGAGTAAGCTGAAGGCAAAAGCTTTAGCTCTTCCCCCTAGAAAAGAGGGCAATCTTCAAAAAGAACCCCAAAACAACACACAACCATTTGCCCAGTATAATTGACCACTACCAGTGTGGTAAATGTTAAAGTTACAATGCACTATGCCTATGGCAATTACAATGCAGTATCTTCAGTGAAAACTGCGTGAGAGATACTGGATTGTGATTGACAGCGCTAGTACTGGCTAATATTTGAAACTCATACAGGCAAAATTATACTTTGTTATCTATACAGTTAACACACAGATTCACTTTTCTGAATCAAAAACAATACTGGACCATCTTTGGAACATGTTTCTGGGTTTAAACTATACAAAAAAGTTCAGAATATGTTAGCAAAAGCAGAGAATTTCAAAGTAATTTCACAAGGGCAAATTAAAAAAAGAATGACCGATTAAAAAAAAAATTCATTTGTAAGGTAAATTCATATTTTGCACTGTAATATACAAATATATATACATGTATATTATGATCAACTTATGAATTACATAGTTCCATGAAAATGCTTTAAAGCATTGAGTGAATTCAGGATAAAAAAAATTATCTCGGAGAGCAGCTTACTCCTAGAACTGTAAAAAATTTTCAAGAAAGAAAAAAAAAGAATGGTGTTAAGTGACAGTGCATGATAAGGTTCAAGTTGATTTAGAGTTTAGAAACACTTAAACTTACATTCACACATGATTTTCAGTCTAGTATAATATATCGTTAAAGCCTAAGTATTATTACCAGAATATAAAGGATACATCGATCCCCTCCAACCTTTTCCCAAACAAGTTTTTTTTTTCTTCGTTCAGAGCATATTTTTGTAAAAATGGCATCCAATCAACTATTGAATATTATGCTCAGGCTAGGGTTGACTGCTGCACACAGATCTAAGTAATAGACAGAAATTAGTCATGGTTTTATTCTTTTTTTTTAATCTATTTTTTTTTTACTTCTGAAATAAGATAATGTTCTGTGATAAAATAGATTAAATGACATACAAAAACAGAAAGCTAGGCAAAACAACGATACAAAAAAAAAGTATACAACTAATGCAATTAGAAATTATGGGGTTTTCAGCATACTTTTCTGATAGTTTTACTTTAAAATAGTTAAAGAAAATATTATTAGAGTAAATCACAGAAGACTTTTGTTTACAAGTGTACAATAATATACAAACCTAGGCAGACATAAAATCTTCTGGAAAAAAAAAGTAATAAAATTGTGCATTGGAAGATTTCTTTTCAGATCACATTCTGTGCGGAAGAAAGGCTAATGGTTTTGACACCAGTCCTCTTGAGCCCCATGTCATACATGCCAAGTTTAAAATAAAAATTCATGTACAACCATACAGATATTGCTTTGAAAGAACCATAGTAAGTTCAAATTTGACATTGATATGAGGGAAAAAAAAATTTTTCTTTGATATTGATATAAGTAAGTTAATAAATGATCAAAGACAGAATCTTTTATCTCTTAATATGTGTCTATTTCATAAACAACGACATCGATAACACTTACCTATCAAATCATGCATATCACAAAAAAAAAAAGAAAAGAAAATGAAAAGAAAACAAAATCTAGAGTGATAACTATCCAAATAAAATGTACTGATGTTACATCATCTCAGCAAGGTTCAGGGGCAATGTTTACAGAAAGAAAATGAAAGATTTTGAAGAAGAGAATAAAAATGAAGATAATGGGGTCTCAAAGAAAAAAAAAGAAAACCTGTGCCCCAATACAGTACTATGGTGATCAGTACTGAATTCAGCAGCTTGTGGTTAAAAATAAAAAGCCACGCCCTGCCCCACTAGACTACTATTATAACTCACTGGATTCAGCAGCTGGTAAAGAACGAAGAAAAAAAAGTAACCCTCTGCCCCATTACGACTATACTATTACTACTACTAATGTGATTGGTGATGGATTTCGCATCGAGTAATTAAAAATAAAAAGCCATTCTCTGCCCCACTACTACAATACTACTGCTACTAATGTGATTGGCGCTGAATTTTGCAGCTAGTAATTCAAAATAAAAGGCCACCCTCTGCCTCACTAAACTACTACCATGATTGGCACTGGTTTCAGCGGCTTCAATAAACATTTGAAACGTGTAAGTTAACCTCAAAGTTGATGAACAAATTACGGCGACATTAAATTCAGTCTCCTTGATATGTAAGAAGAAAAAAAAGACTATTCAATACAAAAACATCAAACACACATCTTTTTCTTTAGCACCACAAAATTCATCAGGAATAATTTTTAATGTAGGGAGCATTGAAACATGATTAGAGGTTTTGTGTTTGTATTGTACAGTAAGGTTTATGTCAACTACAGATATCTACACTCCTACAGTCCTAGTTACATGAAAAACGAAGCAAGCTTGTTTAGTCCAGTTTGCTATGTATCTTAAGCTAATGGTTTTCTAATACTAGGCTAGCTTCTTCATCAATGTTTGCTATTGTTTTACTAGATAACACTGACCTAAAATAGTGTTAAGCAATCTGTGACACTTTTGCAACGACAAGGTTAACAAAACTAAAGCAACCTTGAGAGAGCGCAATACAATTCAACACCAACGGCTATATTGATATATTTATAAGAAGATATTAAGATATTTAAGATTCTCAAGCCTATAAACATTCCATATATATCTATGAATGTATAAAATGATTACCATCGTTCATTAATTTCTACATGCAGCTGTCAGAAATATCATATCACCTAGCACAACGTAAATACCCTGTAGTTGTGTAAGAATTGTACATTCAATCATACCTTGTCACAACAATGCCTCTCACAAATCCATCTAGAAAGGGAGATATTTTTAAGGACTATTTATCATAATAATAATTCATTGAAACCAAACTGATAATGATAGATCCTGTCTGCATTTTTTTTACCTGGTCTTTTGTTTTTTCTTCAAACTATAGCCTCTTGTGGTTTTTTTTCCCCATTTAGAGCATGTTTCCTGCAATAACGTAAAGATTCAATCAAACATTGAAAGTTAAGCTCAGACTTCTCCTCTGGCAAGAACCTCTTTCTTCTCCATCACCTTGATATGCACACACCTCTGCAAACTGCCTCTGATTCCATCTAATGGCCTTACTCCATGACAAGTTTTTTGTAACTGTAAAAAGAAAGTATTTCACCAGTAAAAAGTGCACAAACGTGGATTCCTATTACCTCTTTCACACCACCTCTAATCCGAAGAAGTTAAGTGCAAACGTACACGATAGCTTGTAATATTTTTTTTTAAAAGGATGGTGTAATGACGCAATTTGTGTGACAATCATTACCTTCTCTGTTATATAACATTGTGGATACATAACTGGAACTTCCAAGTAGGGAATCTAGAAAACTAACCTCTTGACTTTTGCTTAAACAAAAAAAAGGCAAAGATACTAAACACTAACTTGTAGAAACCTTGTTCCCAACTAGCAAAAAAAAATGTAAATAAATTTTGTGTACCTTTTTTAACAACAGTTCATGAAAACAAACAACATGTAAGCCTCAGTTACTTATGCAGCAGTTAACTTGGAACAAGGTCTTATGGCTAACTACATTCAACTTTTTCTGAGTTGCTAGATCCTTTTACATGTCCCATGAGGATAAGTACATATAAAGACTTGCACATAACTCAATTTTTCACCTATGTCAATGTTAATGGTTTTGTCCCCTACAGCTCGTCTTAAGCAGAGTTGGCTGTATTTTCCATAGCTTATGCCACCATAATTTCTGTATGACCCCATTGTTCATAGAAACTGTCTCTCCCGTCTGCCAATAACACGAATTTTTCACACACCTCCCCTCCTCCTCTCTCAGTCCCCTTCAGAGGCTACGTCTTCCCCTTTGCCCTTTGTCTTCGTTCAGAGGCAAGCAGTTCATCCTGTAGCAGCTGGAGTGTCTGTAGTAAAGACTCCTTTTCCTTGGACACCGTGAGCAGATCCTCCTCTAGCTGCGCCATCCTCTGCTGCAACTGGAGGTTCTCTCTCTCGAGCTCGTCCCGAGCAGGGTCGATCTCCTCACCCAGCCCTGGCCTTACTGCTGCAACAACAGTACTTGATCCCCCACCTGTGATGGAGCAATCCTGTTGGCTACCACTGAGAGAAGCTGGACTACTGGAGAGCGAGTCCACCGTGAAGCTTGACCTTTTCTTGATAGAGCCCCCACCAGAGCCAGCGCCCCCAGCCCCTCCCCCTGCACCTGTTGAGACACGCCCTGTGAAAGGGTTCCTTCCACCTGGGGCTGCCATGGTGTCCCTCCACTGCAGAAGCTGGTGCTCGTACAGTCGATTTGCCCGCCTGACCTCCTCCAGCTGTCGCCGCAACAGCACAGCCTCATTCTGGCTGGCCATGAGGAGAGCCATCGTTCCGTCAGGACTGGTCACAGGGGAAGTCACTGCATTAACCATAACTGGTTTCTTGGAAGATGCGGCACTTGCGGTGCTTGTAGAAGATGGTGGGTTGCGCATGTGCGATGCAGGTCGTTTGGGGTCAATGCTGTTGCCAGAATAACCTGAAAATAAAAATCAAAGAAAACAAGGTTAAAAAAAGATAAGAGCAATATATTTTACATATACTGTTGGGTATCAAACTCATATAATGTAGGAAGTTAACTAATAATGCATAACAGAAAAAAGACACGCAATTATGGGGTCCAGCACATGAATACAGTGGACCACAGATTCAACTAACTTTGTAGGAAAATATAGAACGTTTGTTGAAGCCAAAGTTCGTTGACAGCAAGGTCTTGTCAAAGTAACCCAAAACAAACCAAAGGAGAAAGTTCTACACTATCTATCAACCTTAAAACTAGAAAGAATACAACACATAGAGCTGCAATTTTCTAGCTAGTATTTCTTCTGATATATATTGTAATCACTCACACTCTCTCTCTCTCTCTCTGACTCTTTCATAGATTGATAGCTGTATCGCTGATAAGAGAAGAAAATCCTTTGGAAAAATGGCTTAAAAAGACCAACCACAAGTTTCAGTTAAGCTTCTAGTTTGTTAAAAACGAGGTAAGTCTGAAATTAGCTTGTTCCCTAAAAGTAAATTTGTTAAAGGTTAAAGAAGGGGAAAAAATGTCAAGACTTTGTTTCAGTTTGTTGAATGCAAGGGTTTGTCAAGTCCTAGGTTGTTGGATAGGAGGTCCACTGGAACATTCTCAAACTAAAAGTCTTTGTATTGCTCTTAGCTCATGAACATACTTAATTTAACTGTTTTTTTTATTCCAATTTAAAATTATGGGCCTAATTTAACTTATGTCCAATTCATTTGAAACCACACCTTAATTGTTTATTCATTTTGTAAACTGATTATTCAAATCAAATGATAGTTGGTGAAAAAAGCTATTGTTGCTTATAATTTTTTTTTGCATTGGGCTCTATTGTTTACTAATAAGTAAAAAAAACATTTTTGCTTAAATTTTGATCATTCAAACCGCGATTCGATTCTTAAAAGCCATTCAAATTCAAGGCAGAAAAACCAAGTAATCTTATGTTTTTCCCAGGAACCTCGTGTATTTGAACATGAAGAGCACAGCTCACCAGCGATGTAAAAGATTCCATCCTTGCCGCGCTCAACAGAAATCTGTTGTATATGCAAATTGGTGGGCAGCGAGCCTGGAGAATTCACGTTGGCCGATGGTCGGTCCTCCTGGGAGTCAGATAAAATTAGGTCAATGCATTCACAAACTTAATTGACCACATACAAACTAATCTCATTTGTAAAAAAAAAAACAAAAAAAAACTAGGCTTAAACAGAACAATGTAAACCTGTTAAGATGAACCTCTCCAAGCTTGAAAAAAAAAAGCTTTGTTTTTATCCAAATTTTAAACTGAGCATTAACATTATATAGAAAAAACATTAAAAGGGACTAAAAATATGACTTACATTTAGCAAAAATTAATCAAAGAGGGTTTGTCTTAACAAGATTCCACTGTAGTGAGTTGATGACAGATGAAGAAGAGAGAACATTCCTAGAAAAAAAATAAGCTTTCATCTTTTTTTTTACCATACATTTCACCTTTACTTTCATGATATTGATCTTGTGAGACCACTTTGTAAGTTAGGTCACCATTTATGATGTAAGTAATGGGATTTCACTTCCTCAAAAGCAATGCATAGGAAAACAAGAAATAATCAACCTCAGCCAATGCCTCAGTTCTTAAAAAAACATTACATGACAGGATATCCAGGATAGAACATTTCATCTTCATACTTAATTTAGTTCAAACTATTATACTCCTTTTTAACAAACTGTTGTATGTCATAAGAAATTATGACTACAGTAGAATCCCTTTAAACCGAAATTTTGGGGTCCTAATCAATTTCGG
>BMAT01012874.1:261776-272477 GCA_019649035.1 Elysia marginata
GACAGAAATAAAAAGAGGTAAAAGGTGAGGCATCTCCCACCCCATCCCCTTTTTGAAAGTAGAGGATGCAATAAGAAGGTTAAACTTACAATACTTACTATTCGGAATACATGGGTCATCTTGGAAAAAAGGATACACGTACACGCCACAATAATACAGTATAGGGTTTGTTCAGAATCCCTTCGCCACTTGCATTGCATATTTGACACGATTTATACACCACCCTCTCAAAAAATGTATACGCTGTGACTGCATCAATAGAAGTTATGCGCTATGGACCCGCCCAGGAGGACGAAGCCCACAGGAGAGAAAATCCAGAACGGCCATCTTAAAATAGACACATTGATGGACTCACGGGCACCCTAAGTATCCAATCGTTTGCTGTAAAACCCGCTTTGTCTATGGGTGTTGTTACGTCATAATTTATCGTCGTCCACGCGCAAGGTCTCTAATATCAGCACAAAAGCCCTCAATACCAGCAGCATCGCATGCAAAGTTAACAAAACATCTTTGCCTTAAAACACTTTGAATTCCTATAACCTTACTTTTCTTTCTTCTGCCACCGATGAAGAGCACTGCTAACTTTGGCGTTCGGTAAAAGAGATACAATTATGACATTTTTTGGAGCTTTAGTGATGATTAGTCCTGTGGATTTGTCCAAACCCACAATGACAAAGGAAAAAAAGGTTAAAATAACCCCCGATAAGCATCAAAGGTGTAGTCTAAAAGGGAAACAAGCACTATTATCAAAGGTCTTTTAAAAAGGCTAATTAGCTCCCCTTGGCAAGCGGCCCGGATGTCAGTAAATTTACGTCCTTGGATGTCTGTAAACTTGTGGTGCCATACAGAGCATTGAATGGGATGTCTACTGTGGAAGCAACTAGGAGATTTCAAGAAAACGGAGCCCTGGGAGGAGGAGGGAGGGGGTGCTTGGCAAGTTTTACGACTCCAGGAGACTTTTTAGAGATAATGAATTCAAATTCCTAACGATAATGAACCCTTTTAAAATCTGGCTGAAATATATTTCTCACCAGCAGAGCTCATATTGTATGTGCCGCATTAATAACAAAAAGATTCTGAACAAAACCCTTCAAAGGAGGAATTGGAAAGAATTTAGAGAGTTGGGAGAAAAAAAATCAGCACCAACAATGGACCATACAGGGACAAATATAGAAAGCGTCTGACTAGTTGTCATGTATTCTGATAAACTAGGATTGATAAATGGGTGTGGCTTAGGCAATCAGGGGGTATCGTTTGAGTACTGAAAAGTCTGCATGGCTTTTTTTTTTACCTGATTTATGGCTATAAACATTACAATTTTGGTATGTGAAAATTTTGTAGAGTGTCTACTTGGCACAATCACAAATAAAGCTAAGACCAATTTCTTTCCTAAAAATTAGAAAAAAAATAATAAACCAACATAACAAGTTACATGCAGATAGTAATGCCCTATTTCTGTATCAATAATAGACGATACAAATATCGATTTTTGTTTAAATAAATTATAACAGCGACACACATGTTAAACAATGTTTGACCCAATGAAAACTTGGATATAAAGTTTAAACTACAGTGAAAGAGAGGGAGAAACTAAATCAATCAGAAGCCTTTCAACCTACAATTATTTCAATTTAACCCTGTGAGTCTGTATGATGGATACCGCCCCTCACCAACTCCTCCGCTTCACATCCACCCTACCCAGACCCATTGACAATATTCTAAACAAAGGGATCTCACCATGATGTGTATTTACAAGTTACATTTCTCTTTGCCAGTGTTTAACAAATGTCATCTGAACAGTGAAAGGTGGACCTTCAAACGTATATATCAATTAATTGGTTTATTGGATTTTGTTTTTCAAAGACTTTTATCAAACCACTGGACAAAAATGATTCAATTATAATTAAATAATAAACACCAAAAAACCAAAATACTCAGGAAAAATCCAAGGTGACTTACAAGTAAGACTGAAATTTTTATTAAAATTTTTATTTAAAAAAATAGATCTGAGAAATAATAGCCTGTTACCCAACTTCCCAATACAAGCAAACAAGACACACACATACAGAAGAAAGTGAAACTTAAACCAACAAAACACACACTTACATATGATGTCAAACATTTTCAAGAAGACACACACTTACAGAAACTCAAACATCAGACTGAGAAGAGTGTCATGATATTGTTTAGAAAACACACACTAAAGGATGAGTGTCAAACATTAGTATCAAGACAAACACTAACATAAGAATGTAAAAAATTATCAAACAAACCAAGTGGAATTAGAGCAAGTTCTTTATAAGCAGACAAAATGCAACTTTACATGGCAAAAGATGGATATACAACAGTAAACTTGTTGACAAAGTTCACTAGAGATACAGGACAGTGGCAGTGAAGAGGAAAAAGTCATGTGAAATAACAAATGCGAAGAATAGAGTGAGAGAACACCAGCCTACCTGCGGGGTGAAAAGGGTAGAAGTCTAGAGAAAGCTTGTTAAAAGTGATCTGCATAGAACCTCCGTTGATCTTCCAGTGGCGTTTCTCCTCAAGTCCTGAAACAAGAAACAAATTATCAAATTAAATTGATTTAAATTAAATATAGAATTACAATTACACTAGAGTCTGCAGAATAGTCAATTAAAAGAGGCCTCTCTTTAGCCAATTTTCCGGTTGTAAGAGCAGGATATGGGGGGTTCTGTGGCCTACCAAAAGATTACATAGTGCAGTAGTCTCGACTCCCAAACTAATTTCCTAAAAACAAAAACTAAGTGCGTTAACTTTGTCACAGAGAGCTGAATGATAGGGCATTGATTAGATAACATCCTGCTGATTGAAAAATACCTCAGAATGTCACCTTGATCAGACAGTAAAGAGACAATAACTTTTTGCAACTAAATGACGACATAGAGTCACTTTCTGTTCAATTTATGTCCGATTATCCAGTCACAGCGTCTAGGTAAATCAGTAGTGAGACATAACGTCTGGATGAATAAGCTGCCCAGGGCAATCAAAGTGCAGTATCTTCCATGAGCTTTGACCGCATATACTGCACTTTGATAGTCAGGGGCAGTAAGGGAGAAGACTTAAAGGTGAGGAGGCAGTGAGAAATAATCAAGTGTAGACGATTTGGCGTTAAGTAATTATGTCTGCGTTATTAATCAGTAAGTCATTAAGTCCTAGTAATCAGGAAGTAAGTCATACAGTCTATGGCGAATAAGGCTGTGTAAAATAAATTCTAGGTGATCAGGCTGTGGGTTTTAAAGTCTAGACAATCACGCATTAAGACACACTCAATCTGAATTCTTCCCCCTATATTATATAAAATACAATGTTAAAGTCATAAAACGTGTTGCATTGTCTGATGTAACTGCTTTGACTAGGGAACAGCCAAACAGGTGATTCATCTTAAAAACAGGTTAAAAAGAATCTATGGGTCCTAATTTGGTATTTTTCTCTTATTTGTAATGTGGGTAGTCAGTAGATATTTCCATAGTCAGAAGATATTTTCAGGTGATTTTTGCAAACCAACAAGGGTGGGGCAAAGAAAATGTTAAGGACAGAAACTCCATCTACAATCTGACTGCAATGACTGGACTGAAGAGCAAAATCTCAGGGTTGCAATCTCACTCAATGGTTTTGCTGCCTACAGGCAAGATGCCTGGAAGGGTGAGAGAGGTAAGAAGAATAAAAAAAGGAGGGATGAGTAAGGAGGAGAGTGTGGAGAGAAGGATGAAAGATAAAGAGAGAGGAGAGAAAGGAAGGCAAAGAAGGGGAAAAGTGAGATAAGGGAGATGGAGAGAGAATGTAAAGCTAGATAGACAAGAATAGAAATTTTGAAGGCCACGAAACTTGAAACGAACCAGAGTGAAACATTACAAGTCAATTAATCAAGAAAACACTACAAGGAAAGGAAAAAGCAAGGCAGCAACAGAGCATTAGTTCTACCTGGGCTACTGTCGTCACAGAGGTGAAGGTCAAAGCGGCTTGTGATGAGGTGATAGGACGTGCTCAGCACATCAAACCTGGAGAAGTATCTGGCCGTGCTCGTCTCCTGCCTGTCCTGGCCCGACCGCTGCTGGTGATGGTGGTGCTGGTGCTGCAGCTGGCCGGCAGAGTCTGACATGTGACCTTGTTTCTAACAGGATACAGCACAGTGAAAGGACTTGATAGTATAAATACTCACACAATGGGTAGAGGATCTGTGGGTCTTTAATAAATACAGGGGAACCCTGAGTGAAGACCTTATTAAATGTTGCTAAAACAGGTCTTCTCTTCTTTCAATATAACAAACAGAACAGCTCTTTCATGTTTCAATGTGAATGTATAGCTGTTTGAAGGCAGCAGGTTTTGACTTGTGAAATTTTAGAAAGGGTGGAAAATCGCATTTAAAATTTAGACAATCTTACAGATGTAGAGGCCTTAGCAACCATACCAATTAAATTACACACATAAACATGAAATTTCAAAATGAGTCAGGTGTGAATGCTGTTTAAAATGGCTATACCGTCAATATCATTACTTAAGAAAACTTAACTCCTGACCACTCACTTACCTTTGAAAGCCTATATTTCAAAACTGGGCCTTTTGACTTTCGACCCATTCAGACAGAATGCGAGACATAGAAAAAGAGGAAAAAATAAACTTCTGACTGGCTTTTTTCTTAAATCAAAGTTCTCAACATCTGACTTATTTGCGGAGGCCACCAGACTCTTAGAGACCTACAAGCACCAAAAAAAAACAGTTTTGCCTTTCACTACAAACTACAAACCTTTAACTTTTCTGCGGCAAGCCTCTTGCTTTGCTGGGCTGACCTCTCTATGACCACCTTGAGTGAGTTGGCATACAAGATGGCCGCCTTGAGTTGCGTGATGGTGAGGACCCACAGCAGGTCGTCCAGCAGCAGTGTCAGCCGAGATGATATGATGGCCGAGTCTGGGCACAGATGGTCACGGAAGTTTATGCTATTGGTAAGAAATTAGCTCGGATATCTGGAGTTTAGTTGGGTAATCGAAAGTAATCAACCACAAGTAGTTGGTCTGACCAAGCTTCAATATATTTTGCAAAAATCATTTCTAACAACTACATAGATAGATAGAGAGAAAGAGAAATAGAGAGAGAGAGAGAGAGAGAGAGAGAGAGAGAGAGAGAGGGGGGGGGAAGGACAGTGACAAAGATACTTCTTATTCTATAAAGGATATTATTAAGTAAAAATATATATTCCTTGCAATTTCAAAAGAGCTAAGTTCCTTCAATGAGCACACATATTTAAAGCTGTACAGGTTCTAAGTGCACGCTTAAGAGGATGAGGGAAGAAAATTAAAAAAAAAAAAACACTTAAAGATCAGAAGGAGGAGAATGAAAAGAAAAAGGCCAACATCAAAAGTGCATATAGCAATACTGACCAGCCAGTCTTTTCTTGACCACAATGCGGATCTTGGCCTGGTTAGCGATGAGCCTGAGTGGGGTGAGACAGTCCTGGCCTGCACCAGCAGCAGTAGCCTCTATCCTGGTGGTCTGCCATTCAATCTCCTTGAAGAGCAGCACTTCGCCCCGACCTGGGTCTCGGATTCTGGTCGACCGCAAGTCAGACGGCGTCTGCCAGGTGGGTGACATGGACTGAACCTTCACTCGAGATAGCTGGACATTAGGACACAACAGAAAGCATATCAGGTGGTTTGCTTTGTAACAAAAAATCACGAAGTTGGTGCGAGTTTAGTTGCTCTATATCTAGAAATCGTAGTCTATCCTACTATCTTATCAACAGGGAGCACTACTTTAGTTCAGGGTTTTACACCTTGGATGATCTGATACCGCTGAGAGAGAAAACAAATATACAACTTTCATCTGAAAACGTGTTTATAAGACACTGGGTTTAACAACAAGCATAATATTTTCACGGCCCGCACCCCCAACTTAAACTCGTAACTAAATTTGCCAGACATTTTAAAAAGCGCTGAATGAAAAAAAAAAGTGTCATTGTAAAATGTTTCATGTATTGCTTCATAATCGCATGAAAATGTATGAAGATACATTAGAGCTTTCACACACAGAGTTGAAAAAAAAATATATGTATAAATTGTCGTTGACTCATTGTGAGACTGTTTTCAGGGGTAATAGTAATTTATTGATGCCTGGTCAGTGCGAGAGAGTGCACTAACTAGATAAGTATACTACATCAGTGGTAAATGGGATCGTGAATTTGAAAACCAAAAACGCCACCTCTCTTTACACCACTTCTTTTTCTTTTTGCCGATATTGAACACCAAACATGATCAGTTTCCCACACACCGAGAAAGGAGCTAAAACGACTTTTCTACACTAATTCTCAATCAGCTTTAAAAGATCGACCAAACGGTCGACACCCAAGTCTCCTCTAGGATTTGAAAACAACAAAATAGAAAGATGTATACAGAGTAAAAGCGAAAACTTGAGAATCTTCTGAGTGATCTATTGAGAGTATAACTGTAAAAAGACGTTCGGCTGTGAATCTAGACAGTCATTGTAAACAGATCTTGAATAACGTATGTTTGGCCTGAAGGGACCCTGACAAAGATACCATTAGGCGATTCCGATCCCAAACACAAAAAAGTAGGAATCCCAAGCGAGGGTCTGTCATATCATTCACCTCCATGGCTCACTAGAGTAGACATGGACGCAGTTTTAGTCTCGTACAATATTTACCAAGAAACTTTCCACAGATTGTATGGACGATTCTGGACCTTCAGACAGATACTAATTTACTGTTTTGCTGTTGCTTTTTTCGTTCAAAATTCAAAATCGAAATCCTTCAAGGTGCTCATACAAAAGTCCTATCTAGTTTTGTTAGTCTGGAGTTGATCGGATATGTTGGGACAACAATTTTTAAAAAGAATACTCGATAATGTTTGGTTTAAAAGAAGTTACAACATAAATAATCAATTAAAAATTCTGACTCTTAGCTTTATTAAATGCAATAATCTTTTTTCGAGGTTGTTGTTGTAAAGAAGTAACGTTTAAATTTTTTACAGTTCTCTCAAAATTGTAAGGAAGGTAACTCTTTAATAGTACTAGAGAAGCGGGGGTGGTGCCCCTTGTAGTTAGTACCCAGAGAACTTATTTACAAGCAGGCGTTGAATTATGGTTTTACTTTAAATAAACCAAATATAAATTCAGCTCAAACCTGAAGTTTATGGGGGAAAGGCTGAAATCTGAAAGTAACAAGCCAGTGTCTATGAGAAAGGCCTGGAAACAAGACTAGCGAGCACTTACCTGCAAGGAAGCGTGAAATTTGTGCGACATGAGCTTGACAAGCACCGAATTCACGTGTACGTAGATGCCGTCCATCACTCGATCTACGAAGCCATACTTGCCGCCAGCGCTGTGTGTGGTAAGAATAACACACGCATAAGTATATTAAAGGTTTGTTTGAAAAACAGACTTTAAAGTTTCGCTTTTCAGGAAACTAGTAAGACCGAGATTAGAAGAGTGAGGCATAAAAATGTATGGAGAGAAGAGAGGGGGGGGGGGGGGGGGAGAAAGAGAGAGAGGAGGAGAGAGAGATACCAACTCACAATTTCATGAACGATATTTTTAGATTAAAAGTTAAATAATAACATGGCGTGGAGGTCTAGTGGTAGATACTTCACTTCCTGACCGAGAAATTCTAGTTCGAGCCCTGGCTTGGGCGTTTGGTATTTTGGAAAGGCCCAGTACTTGTTTTCCCGGTCTAACTTGGGCTTCAAAATGAGTACCCGGCTGCGGGCAGTGAAAGATAGTGTTAGTATGCTTGAGTGATACGCCTTGGCTGCCCGTCCTCCGTAAGTTCAGAAGGTAACATGGTTGATAAACGCGTATCGGTGAACTAAAATAACGGACTAAAAGCATTTTCAGGGATGAGGCTATATATAACACCGTTCTCTACTTTAGTTCATTTTTAAGCTAGGGGGAAGGCTAATAAAAATAACCATAGTGATAATAATAACAATAATAACAGTATAAATATAATAAGAATAATAAATATTAGTACATGTACTTTATTATGATAACAATAAGAATAACAATATTATTAACAACATTATGGAGTGTGCAGTGTCGCAATCAGTTGACCATGATTCGAGAAGTCAGGGGTTCGATCCCCAGTCCGGGTAAAAATTTTATTTGCTCCCCTGTGCCTATTCAGTTCTTTGTGGGTAGCGTAGTCTCTAAAGAGGCGGCGAGGAAAGCAATGCAAACTACCTCATTATGCCGTGTGCCTGAAATATTAAGCACCCTGTTCCTTGTATCGAGTATGGAAACTTTACCTCAATTTACTTTATTGTTACTATCATCATTATTATTACTCTTCTTATTATCATTATTACATGTACTATTCTTCTTATCATTATGTCATCATGCACGATGGATCACAAAGATACTGACCGACTAAGAAGAAAGTAAGCTATAGATTCCAGTATTCTACCATGACAACACGCAAGGACGAAAACAAGAAAAGAACCACAAAAAAGTGCCTGGCTTTCATTAGCCTTCCGGTACCCTGGCCACCAGACTTCGGCTCAGATATCCGGTTTTCCGGTCGCCTTCGGGTATCCACTGTCTAGAGACAGGCCAGTAGTAAGGTATGTCAATTCCGATAAAGCCTCCCAACTTCTTTCTAGTTTTTTTTTTTCTTTTATCGGAGCATTTAATTTGAAAGGCTGAAAGTTGCCGATTTTTTTCAGAGTTGGGACCAAAAAGTAATGGAACATAGACGATATTAAGACAGGTGTTTTGGGGTAGAAGAGGATGTGAAAGGTAGCAATAGGAAACTATAACGCATGTATATAAACAGAGAAGGATGTAAAAAGCTTGAAACCATAAACTTGCGACGTCCACAAGAAGGCACAATAATATCAAATCTCGAATTGTCTACAGCAGATTTTAGTTCACTCGCAGATGGCCAACCACTTCGGACAAATTTGTAGAAATTCCGTGACTTGTTCTCTTTCCTCTATTCATTCCAATTGGTGAGGTGCATAACTTTCTTTGGTGATAAAGATTTAGCAATTTTTTTTATTGAAAACTAAACTTTTAAAAAAATGTTAAAGTGAACCTAAAAAAAAAAAACCGCCCGTAAACATATCTATGGGTTCCAAAGAAAAAAAAATTAGATTTTCCGATAGTTGTTTTTCTGAGGGTTGAGAGACGAGCAGTCTCTGTTTGGCAGATAAACAACTGGGCAACTCGGTTAGTGCATCATAAAAGTACATTGTACTAACTCACGGAATCGAAGGATTTTTATTATGGCCTTAAAATGTTGAAAGATATTGATGCTTCTGTATTCATAATGATGTATATAAATAATTGACGAGATTCGCCCTGTTTCTCTGTGTGCTAGAGATTCACGCTAAGCACAGGTCTGAGAGAGACAGAGAAACAAATAGACAGAGAGAGAGAGGAGAGAGAGAGAGAGAGAGAGAGAGAGAGAGAGAGAGAGAGAGAGAGAAGAGAAGAGAGAGATTGAATTTCGAATTTGAACTGAATTTTTTAAACGGGTAACCTTTTAACTCTTAGTAACAAACATGAGCCCTTGCTTCTCAGGGTTTTTTGTGTGAGTTTTTAAGAGTACAAACTTATAAAACTCTACCGTAACTCATGGGGATGAGGGTGAGAGAGAAGAAAAGAGAACAAATGGAGAAAGAGAGAGAGAGAGAGAGAGAGAGAGAGAGAGAGAGAGTGAGAGATAGCTATGTATCACCTAGCTCTGCGCTAGACAAACATGATGATGAGATCATTATTTATGTGTAACGACGGCCGGGATTTCAATACATCATAACCATTTGCTCTTTCGCGTGATGTAATTAGCCCAGTGGGTGAGGGTTAAACAAGGAGAGGGGCGCTATCATATAGAGAAAAGGCAAGGACAAAGGAAGGGCAGAAATATAACTAGACAAAAGAAAATATCAAATGGACGATAAATAAAGATAGCGAGAGAGAGAGAGAGTCAGAAAGACAGACAATCAGAGAGAAAGAAAAGAGGGAGACAGATAGATAAAGATGAACATGTTTATAGCATAGCAAATCAGCTTGCTTTGCGCCAGACTTAACAAGTTGCTGCCCTCGTGGACTATCAAAACTGTAGAACAAGAAATACTTTTCTCGTCACCTTGGAGACTGAATTGAGAAACAGAGTTAAGAGAGTAGATGGAATAGTCGCTCATTAAGCGCTGTGAGTTCACGATAAATGATTTACGAGTTCTTTGCATAAAACCTAATTCTCCTCCCCTCCCCTCCCCCTCTCCTTAGGTCTTTTCTAACTATTAGATGTTTTACCTTCCCCACGTAGAAGCTCCATAAAGCCACTTCAGAGATCACCTACAAGACAATTATTTTGCTGAGATTCTCTTACACAAGATTATAACAAAAACCGCGATTAAGTCTTCAGTGTATTAGACCTAACCATTTCTGTTCAACTCATTCATTTTGTCTCTCTGTCTTGCGCTCTGTATCTCTCTCTCTCTCTCTCTCTCTCTCTCTCTCTCTCTCTCTTCCGTCTCTCTCATTTTTCATCCACGACTCTATCTCTTTCACGTATCCGTCTCTCTGGTGTCCGTTGTGTAATCTTTCTGTCCCCCCCCCCATTTGTTTCCTACCACTAACATCAAAATATATGTATTCATTTCTCTATCACTCACCTGAACTCTCTATTAGTCCTTTTAAGTCCTTTTCCTGCTGCTACTTTTGTGT
>BMAT01012874.1:294637-306889 GCA_019649035.1 Elysia marginata
CGGGATAGAAATCACACACTCTTCTAGCCTGGCTGGCAGGCACAAAACGGCTCTTCTCACGCCATGGTCGGTGCGTGCTTGTCTGGCAAACTGCTGAAACTGGGGCTCGTATTGATCCAAGCACCCCAGAGAGAGACTTGCTTACCCCCCTCACACAGGGAAGACGGGCAGACTCACGACCAATGCATACAGTTCCGTGAGTCCACGTATTGGCACTCGCCACCGAGCTCTAAGCCGTGATATTAAAAAAAAAAAAAAGTTATTAGGGCTACTGAATGTGATCCCCAGTGTCTAGCATGTGAGTCTAGAAACGGCGCCATAGGTCACTGGTCTTTTCACCTGGTCTTTGTTTTTTTTACATTCAAGGCGACATCCGCCACCGTTGTCTACGCAACGATAAATAAGTAAAGTTTTAAATAACAATGACTATGGGAAAAGTAACAGCAACAACAACAATACATAGGATGATAATGATGAAAATATAATAATGATAACAATATGACAACAATATCAATAATAATAAAAATAATTATGAAATACAAATAATAGCAAAAATAATAACAATAATAATAATAATAATAGTAATAATAATAATAACAATAATAATAACAACAATACTAATAATAATCATAATAATAACCATAATAATAAAACAAAGCATTTATATAGCGCCCAGTTCCCACATGGGCTATAAACGTTGCACGGTTTGTTACAAATACATTACACTATATGCATACTTTACTTTCATATCTCAAACGTGCGAAAGGAAAAAAAAACCAATGATATTACCCTACTCACGCCTACTGTCTGGTAGCAAGTAAGTCTAGCAACGGCGCAAGAGGTCACCAGATCTTTTCCTCTCACCAGATTATACAGGTTATAAAAGACAAGGTAAGTGTAGCAACGGCGCCATGGGTCACCAGATCTAGTCCTCTCACCTGATTTTAGGTTATACGAGACCAAGTAAGTCTAGCCACGGCGCCACTTGTCACCAGATCTAGTCCTCTCACCAGATTGTATGTTATAAGAGACCAAGTAAGTCTAGTAACGGCGCCACATGTAACTACTTGTAGATCTTGTGCTCTGACCAGATTTCACGGGTGATGCAAGACCAACCTACCCGAGCTAGTGTTGTAAGGAAGGTTTGAAATAAAAGAACAATTATTGGAGTTTCATCGACGCCGGTCCAAACACAATATCGGTGAAATCTCATTAAAAACTCTGAATGGCAATCTCTATTTACAAAACAACTTTTTGAAAGCTTCAATCAACAGAAATGCTGTGTGATACACATCAACTGCAATTATTGACCTAAAACTAACAGTTCTTCGTGTACTGAAATGTCTTGGGAAAAGGGCTTCAGGCGTTGGGACCTAACCAAGAACCCCCATGGCTTGGGTTTTAAATTTTGCAAAAATAACAGGCTCCATGGTCGACGCTTGTGAAAAAGTGAAAAAGAGTCGTTTTCGAGGCTACTGAACTACATGTACTTTCATCTCTAGTCCAGAAGTACCAGCCCTTGCTCAATTTGTTCCAATATTTCGAAGTCCCTATGTCAATATTTTACAAGGCATTTCAGTACTCACAACGAAAACGATACCCAACAAAGAAGGGACATACTCATAGGATCCATATATGCGCGTGTTACTTTTTGAAGATGCTAACCCATCATTATTCGTGAGAAAAGTTGAATTAGTTCTCAAAAACATTAATTCACATTTCGGAATAAGATGGTTTGGTGAATTTTGCATTTGACCTCCTATTATAGGCCTAGACTTTATAATAGAGACCTTTAGCACACGCACCGTGTCTCACTACGCGTACGTGAAAATCAGGAAAGCAGATTGAGGAAACTATAAAAATAATGAAACCAGTTTCTAAAAATAGACCCACAGACGTTCGCGTCATTCTCACGCATTGCTGCTTAAAGTCTGTAATTTCCCTCCTATTCTACCGACCACAAATATTTTTCTAAAGTATAGCTACTTTCAGTATTTTAGTTTTGACATCAGTACTACAGTGTTGTGGTAGTCATTCTGGTACAAAAATATTGAAACTGGTACTAGTCGGCAGCTTCTCTGCTCTACCCATTTGTATTGTCGGGCGACTAGAAACTCGATATTGGAGATGAGTATGAAGGATGAACATGAGGCAAGAAGCCAAAAAGATAAATGGGTTTCGATTCGTTTTCTTCCTTTCTATATAGAAAAGTAAATACGTTTCGTGTTACATTGTGGTAGGTGCAAAGCTTTCACTCATTATCGAATGATCTGACAAATTCCTACACAGTCAACAGCGACGTAAGAATTGCCTAAGTCAACTGCGAATGCGACATTCACATCGCATTATTAAATACCTGTATATGAATTGAATAGCAACAAGGTTGTCTTTTTGTGGCTCTTTGTTCAGATAAAATCTTTTAGAAGATAGGCTGTGACAAAAGGTCGTCGATTGCCTCGGTTGTGATAAGGACAAAGTATTTTAAGGCGCAGCAAAGAAATTAGGACTGTTTCAAAAAAATTCTTACGTTGCATCTCTCTCAAACTACATAATTTAATAACAGTTTGTCCAAAATGATCTTACGGCTTAAAAGAAGTCAAGGAAAAACATTTAACTGAGAATCTGCCTGTTGTGATGCTGGACTAAAAATGTCCTGCATCACAACCAACCGATTTTGAGTGTGACCGTTTATATAATTATTTCTTGGTCAATTAATTAAACATTTTTGATAACCCATTGTGATGCAATTTAAGAAAGTCATAGCATCACATCATTGTGACAGTATCGTTGCTTTGCATCATATTTATGAAAATACTTTGTCCCGATCACAATTGACAGATTTAAGACGTTTTGCCACAGTCCCACATGTACTTATACTATAAAGGTCCGAACCCAATCAAACCCTCAATAGAAGTCCCAATTCTTCCTATCATAGGTCCACTAAGCAGTGAGCCTGTAGCTAGGCAAGGCATCCCAAATACAATGATCTGCACCAGAGTTCATATGCGAAGACCATACATGAAATAAAACAAGCATGGCCGTAGACTTTGACGGGTTAAGTTTTGAAAGTCTTTATTTTGCTTGCGCTTGCGCTTTTGAACGAGAGAAAACTACAGGGAAATTTCTGAGAAACCGTAATCCCTGCAAAAACCGGAGGACTTAATCCTTCTACACAAAACCTATAACAAGCAAAAGTAAGAAAAAACTGCTGGGTTTGCAAAATGCTCCAAGTGAGAGCGTTTTTGCAATGAGTGCCAAAACTGGGTGATCTCATCCCCACCCACCGAAGCACTTCAGGTCGGCCAGGGCAGACACAAACAGGCCTTAAGTGTTACATGAAAATAAAAATGTATACATATTTTATAAGTTTATTAATTATGGCTAATAAAAATAAACTAAAAAGACGTAAGGCTCTTAGTAATTTGGAATCAATAGAATCATAGAGTAACAATAGGCAAGGGCAACTCTCTAGAGGGTGTATGGGAGCATAAGTTGTGCTCTTAATTATGTTTAATACTGCAAAGTTACCCGCAAGCAGGTCTAGAAATACGGAATCTTTTTCCTCAACAAAATTGAGCTTAAATCTCAAATAAGAAGGGGAAAAGCTGAAATCAGCTTAAACCTGAAAGATTGACATCCCTAATATAAATCTACAGCTTGGAGTTGCCGTTTAGTACATAAACATGAAATTTGAATCATAAATCTATAGTTTGAAGACGGGAGAGCCCAACCAAGTCTGCAGCTAAGATACAAAACTAATAAGATAAATACAAAGAAAGATATCCTTGAAGAGTTTTTAAATCAATACTCCGGTATCCGACAAAAACCCATTATGTTCTCAGTCAAACGGGTGTCACAGTCTCTGATACTTTAATGGACTGCGGCTTCCCTTGGGTTCTGTTTAGCATTGTGTGTGACGCACAACCTAACAAATACAACCCCCCCCCCACACACACACACCTTTTTTCTGATATACATTCACATTGCTCTCGCTGAGTATCTCTCTTTCTACCTCTCAACTCTTCATTTGTTTCTCTTCTTTCCTATCCACCTGCCTCTCTGTTTACCACTATTTACCATATGTATACTATCTCTCTATTTACATATCCCCCCCCCCCTCCCTCTCTCTCTCAATTCTTTATTTTTGTCTCTTCGTTCCTATCCATCTGCCTCTCTGTCATCTGTTTACTATCTCTCTATTTCCACATGCTCCATATGCGGCCTACTCTCTCTGTCTGACTCTCTCTCTCTCACTCTCTCTCTCTCTCTCTCTCTCTCTCTCTCTCTCTCTCTCTCTCATCTTTTCCTCTATTGTTCGCAGATCGAGGGCTGTTAGGAAATTGATAATTAAAATTGTCATAAAATCATTTTAATAGAGTTGAACTGTGGGCTATTTGGCTTGGCTACTTAAAAGAATAGTTGTGTAGTCGCCATGAAGATCTATGGTTTCCACCAACACAAGACCAGAGAACAAAATTATGCTCTCCCAAAAGAATTCTGCGAAAAGCTTTGATAACCAATCTTGGACTTGTCGAAATCTTCAGTAAGCATTTCGTGTCATTGGAACAAAGGGCAAAATAACCAACTAGCTCTCCAACGAATATTCCAGGCCGATGCATAAGCCCCATGATGTTTATTTTCACAGCAGCGTTCTCATAACTGTACGTCCAGCCCTCCAGGCCTTCTAAAATCGGTTACATTGTCGGCATGTATACCCTGCCTTTTTCGTTAATCTCTTTCGGCCTCCTTATTCAAGCCCTTCCTCTTCATTTCTATTCATCTCCCCATATGCCTATCACCTCCACCCCTCTCTGTCTCTATTTCTCTATGGTTTATGGCATGCCTTTATCCTTTTTTTTTTGTGTGTTTCTCATCCTTGCATACTTACACATAAAGAGAAAAACATTTGCAAAACGACAGGATAACTCTTTTTTTTTTAACTACACCATCCGTTTTGTAGCGAAACCACTCAGCAGCTGCTTTCCACCTGAGAATAAAACGTTTTTGTTTCAATTTAATTATCTTTGTGATATCTACCGGTTACAAAAAAGACAGTCTATAGACACCAATACAAACATAAGTACATGTAACTTGCTCAGTGCCTTCTCAGATAATAAGCTTGAAGCAATGTGATCTTCGCAATATGGCAACCGCTGGGGTTTGGTGCATTTTTTTAGATCTTTTCTGACATCAGAAAACAAACTTTTGTTTAAGCGTGTATGTAAGGGAACAATTCTTTGCCGTAACGAACAGTTTCTAGGAGGCGTAAAAAAGGAGGGCAACTTGGGGGGATGATTTTATTTGAACTTCAATATTTTTGTCTGCTTACATGTTGTTGATACTTTGCAATGCTTCTATCGCGAGCAAAAAGCGCGGGGATCAGTTGTAAACAAGACGCCTTCGCGCTATTATTACAAGGTATGCTATACCGAGAATAGAGTAGTATTTCACAATATTATAAGCGTAATTAATTACTCGACAGCCACACGGATCTTCACTTCACTTGCCTTTTCTTCCTTTCTTTCTTCAAAACAAGTTTCGGTCTTTCCTTAACCTTACTCAGTCCTTCTCCACTCTTCCCCTCTCTCTTTTTCTCCCACATATGAGAAGGAAAATCAGTTTTCAATCTTACAATGTCTGAACGAAGGAAAAAATTAATACTATCCAACTCTTACTATTGCCTCAAGGTTACAGATACAAGCCGATAGCCGGATACATCTTTTGGTTCATAAATTCTCGCTGGAACAATTTTCTTTAGCCTCTAGTCAGCTTCTAAAAATCGACCACCTGTGGTAAATGGTGAACCCAAAACAATAGTAGCCATTGGTTTTTGCTGTGAACGGTGTAAAAATTACCTTATAATTTACCGGTAACTTAATGGCTGCTCGGACTAGATATAATCTTTAAGTAACTACACAAGTATAATTATATTTCCCGCCGCGTTTTTTTTGTTTTTTATTAATATATCAACTTAGCTTGGATGTGTTAGCGAAGTAAAAAATGTTCGAATCTAAAATGTAACAAGCAAAGTAAGTTTAAATCGTCAAGGTAGCGACATTTGCATCAATGAGAACAGGATTTGAAACTGATTATAGCTCAAGTCATTAATTAAACTGACGAGCGGCTAGGGGTCTCACTCTCTCAGAATGCCATCGTAGGAACTTAACAACGTGAGCAAAAAGCTGAAATCGTGAATAAGAAATGAACACAACGAATTTTGCCTTCGTCCTTTTATCTGTGAACCAAGCCTTCAACAGGGTCGCAAAATTTGTGCTGGAAATGTTGTCAAACCATAATGTCTTCTGGACAAGCTGAAAGCATAGACCTAGTATCGAACAGTTCTAAGATTTTAGTAAGGGCAAGTCCCATGTGACAAGAATGTCCGCTATGAAACCCTCAATGCAATACGCTTCTCTTCGAGACTCTGGGCTGATATATACCAGCCTCTTATCACACCTTGCTATGAGGAGCTAAGGGCTAAAGCGGCAGCTGCCGTACAATTTTTTTTTAATACCGGACTGATCCCGCCCGCACACACACCATGTCTTATGATTTCACATAAATTTATAGGTTTTAAGAATACTAAACAAGGCCTCATTTACATTCCCAGCCTTTATTTTCTTTTTCATACTTTTAGAATGAATGGACGTAAGTGGGAACTAATGGTATCCCCTTAAGACAGGGCACTACGATCCATCTGTTTCACTAATGTGTGAGAGAAACACTACAGTAGCAGCAGACAAGTACACCAGCCTTAAAACGACTTGACAGCCTGGAAGCTTCTACTTTCTAGACCTGCCTTTACTTCACTAGGCCACAAGCTTTTCACTAGTTTCAGCTCCCAATCCAGAGCAGTGGAAAACATTTTTACGAGATGGCAACATTATTAGCCCATTGCTTGGGTTTATAACTTGATTCTTTTTCTTTTGCTTGCTGCGTTTTTATTCTCCTGACATTTAAAAGAAGAATTCAGTTTGCATAAATACACAATGGTTAAGTATTAAAAACAATCATATGGCTATAAAACAACAACGAATATGTTTACATATCGATCGAGTTCCCGTTGTTCCATCCACTATTAATAGAATAGAATTAGATTTCGTCGCTGACAGAAAGATTGCCGTGGGGTATGTTTTTGTTGCATCCTAAGATTATTACAGTGCAGAAACTTCCATAAAACAAGTTTTTTTAAAGGAGAAAAACCTCATCGATGGTCATAATTTGACAATAATTCTATACCTCCACAAAGTTTGCCCCTTTTCTACGTCGATGTCATATGACGGAAAAGGCAACCACATAATTTATAAACTTAACATAAAACGCTCTGAGGAGAGTACATTATAGTCGATAATAGCACCATGAGATGTCACAACTCTTCTTCTAATTCTAAGCATTTGATACTTTCCTAGATAGAACCTTGTAATCTTTTCTCTCATTGTGTGACATTTATTTCTCAAAATTGTTAGCACCGGCCCGCCCCGTTAAACTTAAAGTAAGAGTTATTTCTGCCGTTTCTATGGCAACAAGCACAATTTCAAGATAACTTGAAGAGGGCGATTCGCTCTCACTTTGATCCTGTTTCTTTAAGTGGTACTGCGTTGTATTGGTTCTCAAACCTTTTCCGATCTTGCTTAAATCTATTGCACAAAATGTATAATATCGTGAAATTTTGCTATCACCCCCTCCAATGTCCTCCCAATGTAAAAAAAAACAGACATAGACATGTTCCAAACGCTGCACGACACTGGCTGAGTTTGTCCCAAGACGACCTTTAAGGGTCTTAGCAAGCAGTATGATTTAGATCGTTTTGGTCTGCTCACTTGACGTCAGAACTGATACGTCACTTGCTGCTGTTTTCACAATAATAAAAAAAAACCTTCAGAGAGAACAATTGAACAGTACACAGGGGGACATAACCTTACCCGTATCCTGGGATGAACAGAAACCACAACAAACTCCCTTAAATTGCATTAGAGTGTCCATAGGCAAGAACTAAACCCTGGAACGTAAGCAATGCTTCAATTTCAAGCTATGTTTTTAGGGACTATCAGAGTGAACTTGATTATTGTTTCTTAATAAATTAAAAATAAAACAAGTACTCAGTGAAATTTTATGAAACTAAAAATAGTTCACATACCTTTTTTTCAAACAAATAATGTTCTTTCTGACCCCATTTCATTATTTCCATATTGATTATTCGGCTAGTAATGTAAGACTATCGCGCTGAAAGTCACTCTCTACAAAACAAACAAAAAATAACAAATTGAATGTGTGTGGTTGAGAGGCGGGGGGAGGGAGGTGGCGGTGTTGACCGCAAGCTTTGACTTTTAGTACCACCTGCCCTGGAGAACAGGGTAACAGGTTGTCGTTTTAATGAGTAGAGTAGTATTGCAAAAACAAATTATTACATGAATAGCACACCACTGAAACCAAATATGTTTTTTTCCACCTTTATCTTTTTCTATTTATTTTCATTGTCTAATGTTAGACAGACTGGTTGGTATATTATTACCCAGCTGGGTTATTGCTATGTCCCAAGTTTTGTCTTCATGTCATCATGAGCGATCTGGCAGCACTAGTGTATTACAGAGAAGCTAGAAAACATGTGAAAACAGAGTATGTGGCCCAGTTAAGACCGTAGACGAGAACTTTTAAACATCCAGATAAAAAAATCCTAATACCTACCAAACGATTATATTAAAAAAAATAAACAGTGAATCAAAGAAGAAGCATATTGTGCACAACTGAGGCTCTCTTTACAAAGCTAGATCCTTAGTCAAGTCCAACAGGAACTCAAAATTATATTGTGGACTGTGGCAAACATAAATAGTCAAATGTTTCACACCCCCTTCCCCACAAGCCTGATACGCATTACGTCCAGGATGAACCGAGAGGTCTGTAAAACATATGTAAGGATACTGAACTTACACGTGTATTATATATTGTGATTTTTAAAAAAAAAGCGAAACTCATCCAAAAAGTCTGGAAATGG
The DNA here is from genome assembly GCA_019649035.1 of Elysia marginata. Classification (NCBI taxonomy): domain Eukaryota; kingdom Metazoa; phylum Mollusca; class Gastropoda; family Plakobranchidae; genus Elysia; species Elysia marginata. The sequence continues at coordinate 303,630 of BMAT01012874.1, forward strand.
CTGACGTAAAAAGATCGCATAAGTACTGCAGTACGAGAAAAGCAGGTAAAATTCATATTACATGCCCTTAGAAATAACGCTTTTAGAGCGTAAGAAAGAAAAAAAGAAAGAGTTAGAAAGATAGATAGATAGGTAGGTAGGTAGATAGATAGATAGATAGATAGCTAGATAGATAGATAGGTAAGTAGGTAGGTAGATAGATAGATAGGTAGGTAGGTAGATAGATAGACAGACAGACAGATAGATGCGCGTAATCCATATATGTACACCTACAACAGTACTCAAGGTTTTAAATAAAACAATGCTCCTTCAAGATTGACAGCCGTGGACAAATATCAAATCTTACTTCGATGACACCATGGGAATCTTGGCGGCGCAGAAACCACTGAGTAAGTATGTCTTCATCTTCTAAACCTACAGCAACACATGAATATTGGTGTATGTTTACACAGAGACAATGAGTTAGCCATAACAGAACAGAGACCACGAGAAATCGCTGACAAAGAAAAAATTTGCAAAATCTTTAAAGAAAAAAGCCTCATTTAACCAGAGAGGCCAACAAGGAAGTTCCTAAATGTCGCACCAGATTTGCGCCAAGGGCTCTCTTCAAACCGTATTAGAAAAAAAAAACAAACAAACAACGCCGTATTATTTAAAAAACAGTCAAAGCAATCACACTCTATTATAAAAAAAAACTACCAAAAGGCATGGCCCTGACGGTAAACGCTTCTCGCAGGCGTTTTCGGCGCATCTTTTTCACGCGCTGAATCCGCGACGCCCCTTAGATGCATACCAAAAAAAAAACCAGAGTGGAAGCGTCAAACAGGCGTTTTCAGCGCTTTGTCATACGTCCATTTGTTTTCTGAACCGCTTGGTTTCAACGTCTCAGCTGTCTCCATTTTACACTTGCAGTCAAATTTAGCCCCCACAAAAAATACACTACACACCGAGCGGTGGTTAAATGCTTGAAATTTCATTGCAGCTGCAAGAAAACTCGCATCACATTTTTTTGTTTTGTTTTGTTTTGTTTTTTTCGCCTCTTCGGCTTCGCCTTGGCGATGCCTCTATTCTGGCGCTACTCACATTGCGTTTTCAAATAAAATCATGCAGCGTCAAAAACATGCTTCAGTTCCGCGTCGGCGCCGCGTCAGCCCCCACTCTGCCAGGGCCTTAAACGCAGAAATGTTCTATGAGGCGGCAAGGCCATACAACAATGCCTTAATGGGAAGCGACCACAGGGGACAGCTACAATACATAGAAAACAAAGTCCTTGTAGAACAACGAAACAATCCAACAGCCGAGGACGAAACAGATGCAAGCAAGGACGATACTTTTACATAAGCGAACGAGAAAATGAAGAGAACAAAAAAAAAAAAAANAAAAATAACATGGTTTAACAAGACCTGCCACTCATCAAAATAGAAAATATGTAATTATGATTTGGCATAAAAATCAGCACTCAGGATAAAAAAAATCTGTATGACCATGTACCGGTACTCACGAACTCTTTTAATAAAAACTTAGGCATTTTAATTTTAACTTGGCCATCGTAATTTAAATTATTTTTTAAAGAAACAAATAATGTACAACAGTAAAAAAAAAACACCATACTCCAGGTAATAATACAATAGGCCTACCGTAAAGTATTTTGGTACATGTACTAATAACATACATATAATTTTCAGGTTATTAAAAAAATTACAAAAATGGAAAATTAAGTCTTTGAAGTTTGGTTCATTGTGTGGCAGTTGCCAAGGAGTAAAAAAACAGAATTTTGTAATAAAACATTTTGGCCAAAAAACAGTGGGCTGTATAATACTGATTTAATCTGAGTGAATGGCAAGTCTGTTCAACCCACCACAGAGCAAAAATGTCACCACTAACATCGGCAAAACATTTTCTTCACCATTAACCATTTTTTCCCCCAGAAAAACACAAGCTGCATAAGAGAATCAACAAAAATACGATAGAACTTAGCTACAGTAACTGTTGTATGACCAATATAAATCAAATCATTGATGCGCACAACAAGGCAACCCTCACCAAGACCGGACTAGGTGATTATTTGAAAAAGCTGAACAAACAAGCAGTTAATTATGAGAGTGGGGAAAGGAGGCAAAATAGCTGTCATTTCTATGCCGAAGCGTAACATGACACCTGATGACGATAATGGTGATGATTATGACGATAACAAGTCGATAATGGTGACAATGGACAAAGAAAGAAGGAAGGGATGATTGATGCACTAACTTAATTAGGCCCAACAAAGTAACGTTTAAATAATCCACAACAAACTGATCCGGCTCACTACCTTAAGCAAACCCTCTCCGGCCACAGAGTTTAAGGGCAGGACTGACCACAAACTAATTTAATACGGAACCTGAAACCTTTTCACTTTAAATTTTCGCTTACAGTTTGAGCTTCTAACTCGCAACATTATATCTTAACAGTGCGGTACTCAATCAGATTAGTGCACCCTCCCCAACCCCCATCTCTCCTAATAAGATCAATGGCGACGAGGAACTCTTCGGTTTAGTCAATGGCTATTTACTCGTCTATAATGTTTTTAATGCAGGGTTGTAAAGTAGCTGATAAAAAAAAAACTGAGCACGACGTGAGACTCTTGGTGCTTGGTAATCAATAGAACTAGAGAGTAACAGTAGGCAAACTCAACTCTTTAAAATATTTTTTACAGGAACAGGAGCTGTGCTTTTAATTTAGTTTGGTGCTGCAAAAAGTTACTTACAAGCAGGTGTTGCATTACTGACGGATCTTTATTTAAATGAAATTGAGTAAAAAAAAAAAATGTGCTGATATTCCCAAATTTGTGGGGAAGGAAAAAGCTGAAATCAGCTCAAATCTGAAAAATTTTACATCCCTTTCAGTAACAGACGGTTCAGGCTGATAAATTGAGTTCTATAAAGCTTATCAAATGAAGGCTCCCACATGCAAGCACATTGATCTAAGTTGTTTATAACATTAGCGTTTCTTCCGCATGCAAAGTACAACTTCATATGAAGAACAAAAGTCTTCGCGGAATCCCGATTGAGCAGACACGAATAACTTACTTGACCCGTCAATAAGTTTGACCTCCAGGTGTCTAGAATTACATGAGGTATCAGTGGTTTTTAAACATAATCTTTAATTGATTGCAAAAAGCCAGTGGCTTATGACCTTTTCTCATAAAGGTCAAGATCACCATGAATAAAGAAAAAAAATACCAAAAAAAGGAATCTGATTACTTATTAACGTTGACTTTG
>BMAT01012874.1:361866-379033 GCA_019649035.1 Elysia marginata
GGGTCGAAAATATGCCTTTTTGTTGAAAAATACTCTTTTTGGGGGTGGATAGTACACTTTTCTCTAGTGCTGGGTTGGCAGCTCTCAATTTTTTATACACAGTCTCCTCAGGTTTTTTATCTTTCTTTTTATTCATTTGTATTTTGCAGTTACAACATGGTTTTCATGTTATTGTTAAATTTTAAGGGATTCGTACAGGGATTGAAATAGTGAACCTCAAGAACTGTAGTTTCTGTTTTGAATTGCTTTCTCTTCTTTTAAGCAGTATGACTGAGTAGACCACACATCTTATTTATTATCAATGTAGCAGTTCAACTAAAGCAACAAAAAAAACCTGCCTTCTTGTATCTTATGTTGGAGCCAACATAAATTCTATTTATTTGATTTTCGCTCGCTATTAGCCATGGACACTTACAGATCTGATACATGTGTGCAGCAGTGACTGCGCAGTTTTATCACAATGACAAGATCTGACGGCAGCCATCTTATCGGCCACCCCTTTACCTCACAGTTACAGTAACACTCTCATACTCTCACCTCCATCAAAACTAGTCAAAACCTTTGTACATTCCACACTGAGATTGCGAGATGCTCAGCCACCCACAACCTTGTGCTGTCTGCCTTGGTTTGGCATTGTTTATCCACAGGCTGGATGTATATACTGAGTACTGCTGGCAAGATATTTTCTACAATCAGTGCCAGTCTTTTTTTGTAAAATTACTAAGTCTTGACATGCTATACTTTTTATTGATATAAAGCAATCTGTACAGATATTATGTTTGACAACAACCAGACTCCTCTGGAACTTTCCAATTGAAATTTTTACTCGTTGTTGTGAACTGTTTGCAATATCTTTGATTTAAGATGTTTGTTTTTTTTTTGGTTGTTATTTTTAGCAAAAGAAACCTTTGTTAAAGTTAAAATGAAAATGTGTCCATTTAATATTTACAATGTCAACAGAAATGGCATGCAGCCATACTTGATTATGTTGAAATGTTACATGCCTTAGTCCTCTTTAAGGACAAAGACGAAGAACATACGATGAGTAAAACAATAGTCGAGATAACATTGTAAAAAAATTTTGTTAGATACTTGAGAACTTTTTCTTGTATTATAATTGCACTGTTGAGAAAGCATTTTTCTTCTTATTGCAACATCAGCCTTGCAAATAATTACCTAGTCTTCTCTGTATATATTTATGTCATTATCCATCAATGCTATACTGCAAAGCTGTGTCTAAGCTGTCATGTTTTTTTTTCAAAGGCTTTTTTCTGGGGTTTTTTTTTTTTGTCATAAAATTGGAAAGACTCGTAAATTGATCATGTCATATTTGCTTAATGCTTTTCTTTTTCTTCTTCTTCCTCACTCTCTTCCCCACATTATTGTTATTGTTGTTATCGTTTTTATTGTTATTAACCAACTTGCCTCTTCTATGAACGGTGAAAATGAAATATGATGAAACCGACAGATGGCTATGTCTTTACAAAAAAAAAACAACTCAAGCTTGGTGCACAATAGCAAAAAAAAACAAAAAAAAAACATAAAGAAGCTGTTATACAAACCTTGACAAAATGTTAATGTGTTAATCATAGCTTAGAACTACAGATATCTCAGTATAGACTAGATATAATTGATATCTAGATATAGTTTTTTTTTCATTTATGTATCTAAGTTTGTTAAATTGTAAGCATGAAAACTTTGGCAAACAAAAGCTAGTGTATTCAACTAGGACGGCTTTTCTGTTAAAATATGCCCCAGGAAAATTTATACCTTTTATTCTTCCAGGAAGCAACTTGAAAAAAATTTGCTTGGTTGATTGAACACAGCTTCTACAGTGGCTAGCCTTTGAATCTAGATCTAGATGTTGACGCTGATTTACATTTTAATATTAGAAAGGAATTTTCTTATACCTAAACTTTACTAGGAAATAGGCCTAGGTCTTGAGAGGCTGCCGCCTTTAAAACAAAATAATTTGCTCGAGGTTCTCTTGCATTCAAGGAAATGATATTGACAGGTTAGACCTTAGCTCCAGGGTAATCATCATGTACATTTTAATCATCTTTACAGTTGTCATAAGTAACATTTTCATTTTTTATCATTATTACTACTTCCTACTACTGCAATAGTCTTAATTTCTCCTACTGCAGTTTCTACTACAGATATAAGATATGGTTCAATATCTTTAATGGTATTTTGTATTAATATTGCCAAAGATATCATGGCAGACAAGGAGTATTTTATGCATAGTTAGCTTTGAGTCGTGGGATGTGTTGATATCAGTGTTTATGTGAGTGATGCAGAATACAGTATAATCATGATAAAGTCAACACCTTGGGACTGAAAAAAATGTGTTGATTTTAAGCAAGGTTGAATTTAACCGTAATAAAAATATTGAGATATACAAAATGGGACTGCCAATCATAGCTGGTGTTGGCTTAAAGTGGATTCCACTACGTATGGCTATGAGTGTTTTTAGCGTAACTCGAATGAAGGAAATGATTGTTAAGTAAGTTAACATTTGAAAACTAAAATTTTTAGGCTTCCTTACCATCTTCTCTATCATTATTCCCATGTTGTTTTTTTTTCTTACCATCTTCTCTATCATTATTCCCATGTTTATCAAACAAACATTTATTTAAAATATGTATGTGTATTTTATAAATTCACGTTGGAAAATTTTTTTGAACATCTGACTGTTGTAACATCAACCAACCTTCAAAAGAGAGAGAATGTGAGTTGTTTTTTTATCATCTGTGTGTGCATTCTCTATATCAAGTCTTCTTTTTAAACCAGTAAACCTGCCTTCCAAGATTCTCATTGGTTTTATCATTGAGTATTTTACTGATAAATTTTATTATGAAAGTATTTAGATGTGACCAGCCCTCTTGGTTTTGTAATGATTATTTTTAATCAGTGCTGTTATCGTAAAAGCATTGTAAAAAGACAGTTAAGAGCATTTAAATCATTATCCATTAAAATAGGTAATTATGCAATTCATTTGTCAAGGTTTCGAAATAATGTAGTCATTCTTTTTTTCTTACAAATTCACTAAGGGGGGAAACTTTGACTGAAGATCATCTTTTTATTTCTTTCTTTCCGCCAAACAAAACAATTATATTTATAGTTGTTTCCCTTGTCTCAGTCCGAGAGTGTCTGTCTGTCTCTAATGGAAAAAGTTTGCAGCACTGAAGGGGCGGGCGGGGTCTGTTGACCACAAAGTCTATGAATGACATTACACCATGGTTGTGAAAACACAGTGCCAAACAAAGTATACAGAGACAACAATGAAATTTTGCAAGACTTGTTGGCCGTTCACAATGATCCTGGTTGTTTTTCCTTTCCAGATTTATCGTATAAATTATCTGCACTGTCAATTGGTTTGTTGTAGTTTTAGTGAAGGAGTAGAGATAAGTATTAGGTGTCAAAGATTTTTTTAGAGTTAACATTTTACTTGTATTTTATTTTACGCAAAGGAGAAGCAAAAAAAAAAAATGCAGCAAAGTGAAAATATTCCAGTGTTTGTATATGTTGTGAAAGATTTTCGCTCAAAATTTACACAGAAATATTTTGAGACCACTCCAAATGAGTTGGATTTCGGACATTTTAATTTGAGAAAACACTTTTACAAACAGGAACTCCAAATTTTTTTTCAAAAAAAATTCTAAAAGTTCATGCTTTTTGACATTCGAAAGCTCACTAAAAATGCCTTATGATGTTAAAGCTGTGATGTCAGCTCATCGACTGATGACAAGACACTTGTAGTCCTATGTGAAGGCTGTAGATTCTCAATAGTTGTGATTGCCTTTCAAGCTAACAAACGGGGCCTAGATAGCTCAGTCGGTAGTGGCCTCGCTCCGTGGCCAGGAGGTCGCGGGTTCGAAACACAGCCGAGCACAGTCCGGGCCCCTACTGGTTGGGTCGGTGTCAGTATAATGTGACCGGCTGAGGCTAAGTCATGGTATCCCCGCTAGTCTCTGGGTGGCAGCCCGTAAATTGTCATTGGGACCCAAGCCCTGAGAGCACCTTTGAAGTGGAATTGGGCTTGTAAAAATACCCTTCAATCAATCAATCAAGCTAACAAACAAAAACATCCTCAAATTTATTCCATTCGCCCTAGAATATAAGATAGCTGTGTCTCGAAGTAAAATAACTTTTCTTTCCTGAGACTTATAGCAGAAATGTAGTTCTTGCAATGAATTTATATTTTCTCCTCAGTGAAAAAAAATTTTTTTTCAAACTGTTGACAGATGTTTTGGAGTTTTTTATTGAGCTAGCTTGTTAATTTTACGAACGATATCAATATTTTTATATGACTACACAATAACTCTACATATAACATATATGTAAATTTGATTGATGTTTTACTGTTGTATATTGCACCAAAACAGACGCACATCAGTACTATTTCTGAAGCCTTTGCAGTCCGTTCATTTTTTTAATATTTTTTCTAAAGCTTGTTTTAGTCTTTCTATGATGGGACTTTGAACATTTCTCGATACATCCAGTTTTCCAAATATCTTTCACAAACCACTCTGCAAGTTTTCAAGATGCAATAAATTGTTGAGATAATTTATGAAATAATATTTCTCACAGAAGTTTCAGTTACTTACCATGCAACAATTCATATTATATATATTTCATGATCTATACTATACTATACCATTATGTTCTTTCTTTCTTTTCTTTTTTTTTCTCGCCAAATCTAACAAAATCAAAGTGAAACCACTTTCTGAGACAACCGAGGTAAATTAGGCACACACGTCACTCAAAGCAGTTTTGAGCTGAGACTTAAAAAAAAAAAATCTGTTGTGTAAGAAATTGTTTTCATTTGCTTTCAAATAAATTAATCAGCGTGTAGAAAAGATGAGATTTTTAACCTTTTGAAGGGAATGAAACATACTGTAAGAAAATGTGAACATTTTTACTTAAATTGTGCGTGATTTATACCCCGATCACAACATACTTGTCTCTTTATTGTGTTTGCTTCTTTTTTTTAATAAACAATTTACCATACCACACCCATATTGATTCAGGTAGTTAGGCACAAAAAATGATGATATTGCTTCTGTTAGATCACTTTACCTTTTGACACACCTTCAGCAAAGACTGAATTTATTTATTTAAGAGAAGACGAAGAAAAGGGAAATAACGCTTTCTATTCCATGTTGTTCTGCTTTGAAAAGCAGAACCAGATGTGTGATATTCCATTACTTCAGACATGAAAGTTGATAAATAGTTTAGGTATACAAAGACTCTGCAATAATAACAATCATATGTGGGGCTGTGACAGAATGTGGTTGATATCAATTATTAAGTTATACTACCCTCAGATTTCTAAAGATAGAAGGTTGCCAGATGTCAAAGAATACTATTAAAAGGATTAAATGTGTTAGTGCTTCATACATTTCGAACATGAATATTCTTTAAACAAAATTAATTTTGGTTGTTATAAAAAACAAAACTTTGTCACCCTTTTACAACAAAAAAAAACAGCTCTGAGGCCTAGCGGTAAGATACTCGCTCAATCAAGCCAAACCAAGGACTTTAAAATTGGCATTAGCAGCTGATCCGCCTAGTATCTGGCATTATGGATTTAGTGCTAAGTCTGGTTGGCCCGCTGTCAGGATAATGTGACTGGGTGTGGTGTGTGTGAGCGCTCCTTACATCACAGTGTGGCAGCTCGCTTTCAATTGTCCCAAGCGCAATCTCTGATATAACCTTGTGGTTGAAAAGAGATGTTAAAATTCAAACAACTAATTACAACCAAAAGAGTTATTTTTAGTCCACCATATTATATTAGATGAACTTCTGCAAAGTCTAAGGGTTAAGCTTAAACACATTTCAGGACTGTGTAACAAAAGTGATAGTTTTAGCTATAGCTTAGACTACTTTGCCCTTGTATCATAAACATCAATACCACAGTCTTTTGTCACATGTCATTCATACCATTTTAAATATATATCTTATTATCAACATCTTTTGTCACAGTATCATTCATACCAATTTAAATATATCTATATCAACATCGTTTGTTACCACCGCCCTATCAAAATCAAGCAGCAAGGGGACCTCAACATGTTATATTCAATTTTTTTAAATCTATTATTATATGTGAAAATGAGTTAAGATCTTATTGCCAATCTAAAAATAGATTTTAAACTTGCATTTGGTATACATTCCACATAGAAATATCCACATTCTTATGTCTTGTATCTGTTAGTTGGTTGTGTCAAAATGTTTTATTATTTATGATGTTGTTTTATTTCTGTCTTCTAACTGCAATATCTTGTCATAGCATTCTACATTCACACACACTTTTGTTTTTACTTCTTTTCTAATGAAAATAAGTCCCAGGAAATCATTACTTCCAAGGTTGATTTGTCTTCAATTGTTTTAAAGAGGGGCATTTTGTAATTGATATTTACATTTTCTCTATCAATTTTTTAAATACACCTTTCAAAGGATGAGAATGGACAGAGGACATCAATAACATTTTTTTAGCTTATATGATGAAATGGGTTGTACACACTGGCACTTTTCATATAGGATGTGTGTAAAACTCCATCGAGATAGAGGTACAGATTCTGTTGGGAAATGATCGGTTGGCAACTCAACTACAAAGACTGCTGTTTTATTGCTACAACTCTTAGCTATCTTTCCATTAAGACAGCAACGCTTTCCTTGTCCCATTAGAACATTTTAAACTGGAAACCATGTGAGACAGTTGTACCTATAGATTAAAACTTTATTGCAACACCTTGAATGTAAAACCCTGTCTGAGTGAATGGATGAGTGAGAGGCCATAAATAACAAAATACTTCACTCACTTACATAATCTGATGAAACAGGTTCAACTCAGTGAAGTGGTCCACTGCTGATACCTTATCTTTAGAGGAATGACCAACCATTGCCTTGATATTCAGCAAGACATGTCACCCTCTTTGTCAGCCTCACTCCGAAACTTAACTTCATCTCTGTGTAAACTTTAGTCTTATAGCAAGTATTGTGATCGTACAAGTGTGTCTAGAGAGATTGAACTCTGAGCTCAGAGATACTTTCAAAAGTCAGGAACACTACACTTTAGGTTTAAACTGTGATGAAAATCACTGATGTGTTTCTCTCGGTTGCCTGATGGTTATGGTCTGGCTACGTATCAAGAAAAAAAAATTAATTTCTGCTTGTGGCAGTTTCTTAAACTTAACTATACATAAAACTTTTAACTTGCAAACAAATCACAACATCTGATCTATACTGATGTGTTCAATCAAAATCATTTATTTTCTCCCTCCATGCAGATACTGTACCACTTGTTCATTTGGACCTTGTGGAATTGTTACTTTTTATAGATCTAAACTTGGTTGTTCCTGTATAGTTTTATTACATTTTGTTCTGCAGAATATAGCAAAGCATCCAACTGTCTCTCCACTAACTTTACATGCAACGTCACAGAAGTCTCAGGAGGGCTAAAATACCTGGCATTATCATCTGACTTATCTTTGAATCTGAGACGCAAATGAGTTACATCATGAGATGTCACAATTTTTATTTTTGGGTGTGTTGATGTTTTGAGTACCAGTAATGTATAATTCTCTTTTTGCAAGGAATGAAAATTATTTTCAATTGTCATGATTTTAGGATAGATTTGAGAACTTGTTTTTAACATAGTTATATTAAAAAAAGGAGGAGGTCTAGTTTTAACAGTTTTATGAAATACAAATATACATTTTTTTGTTGCATTTTTTGTTGTCGATCTGGACTACTCTGTTGATGTAGCCTTATGTAACTTTTTTCCCATGCATTTTCTTGAGACTCGGTGCAATGTGTGTAAATAAGTTTTTATAATCTTAAAAAATGTTTTATTGTCAAATGGTGTTAAGTCACTCATCCCTTATATTATTATAATGTTAAATTGTGACCAAAACATTTGCCTCACGGCTCCTGAAAGTCAAAATTGAAATAGAATGATGCCCCTTTTTTTATAAATCTCTCACTTTTGATTTCTTTTGTAATGATTATATAGATAAAGGAATTAAATTGTTTTTGGCTCTTAGAATTGGAAAAAGAAATTTGAATAAATACATTTTCAAAATGCACAACTCCCATGATATATACAGCAAACCAGCAAGTACATTTTAAAAAGCTTTCAATGTTCAGAGAGCAAAAATGAATTTTTTTTTCAGTACATTCTTTAGCAAATACTAGATAAATATATTTTAGTTATTTCAAACCCCCAAAACATGTATGCCTTGATATCAATTGTAACGTTTAACTTGTGCAATAAATAAATTAAATCCCATCTTATGGCACATACCCTACAACAAGACCTTCTTTACGCCATACAGAAAACTAGAACATATTTGTTAGAGAAAACTTTTCCAGTTTGGTTGTGAATGTCAAATAGAGAAAGCCAAGATTGAGTGGAATGTTTGTGCATTTCAAGTTTTGTCAAACTCATTTCATGGAGGAAAATTTCTCACAATCGCCAATCAAATTGCATTCCTAATAGTAATATATTTCTATTTTTGTATGTATTGGTAATGTATCTTTTTCTGAGACATGTACATGAATTGTCATAAAATTATTTTTTGAAAAAAAAAGTGGACCAATAAAGCTACAACAAGTACAATACTGTTTGGTTTTTTTTAGTCACAGCTTGTTTCATGTAATTGTGTTTATGGTGACTTTTTTCCTTTGATTTCAATGATAACATGGCTCCTATCTTTAGACTCGATGATATTGGCCCACAATGATAAAAAAAAAAAAAAAAACATTTTGAATAAGGCAATGTAGCCTACATCATATGCTAGCACTACCAATCAGGGCTTTTTTTTTTTTTTTTTTGTAGACCATAATACCATTGGGAAAGGTCTGAACATAATGGAGGGGCTAAGTAATAGATTGTTAGACGGGTATGTATTCGAATTTATATGCTTACTGTTTTGTTTTGTTGTTTATCTCCTTCGAAGCACCAATTCAAATTTCATTGTAATTTTTTTCCGTCTTCTAATTACAGAGGTTCTAGTAATATTACATGTTGATTGAGTAAAAGACTAAAACTGAACCAGACTTTTCTAACTTGTTTGAATAATCCGAATTCACACAGATTAGCAAAAAGGTGACAGTGAAAAACAAACTGATAATAAGGTGAGTGATTGTAAATGAGTTTGTATCAGAGAGAGAGAGAGAGAGACGGAATGCATTTATGTCAACATGAACATCATAGATACACACATGGCCCTGTATTACTCAGCTGTGTAGTTTAAGGGGTGGGGTGGGACAGATACAATGTTTAAAGACACATATTTTATAATCCCCTGATTTCTCTCTACACGGGCTGGCCAATCAATGAGAGGGAGAGGCCTGGATCTGCGCAGCTGCCTGGGGGTGAGCAGGGGATACAATCGTGTATTCAACAGTCAGCCTCTGACGCAAGGGTTAAATATAGAATCTAAGAGAGCAAAATGAATTCAAATCGATCTGGAGGATTATTTTCACACTCTCCAACTCCAAGTGGTCTGCTTTAGAATAAAAACATTACTTGCTTTAGTCAGGTCTTTGTTTATTGCCTACAATGATTAATTCACCTTTTCCACACACGAAGGGCCACTAGCATTAGCAGCTGTTGTAGATATGTCACGGCATAGATATTAGTCCTTAACAATAACAACCACCATCATATAGCTTTTATCGCCATGGTACCGCCAGTGTGGCCTTCGCTATTTTTTTTTTTTTTTTGTGAAATCGAGAAAATCGAAGTTAAGTGACTGCTTCAAAAAGCTTTTTTTATTTACATGTACTTGTTGCTTGTAAAAACTTTCTCTGCATTTATTTACAATGTTGGGGTCAAAAATGCACCACATCATGATGTGTCTAAAAATAAAATATACCTAAAAGCCGTATGTAAACCTTTCTTTTAACTTCTGATATGAATGAGTGTTTGTTTAAAGATACTGAAATTAAGCGCATTTTAAAACAGACTTGATCGATTTGGATGTTACATAAAAAAAACAACCATAAAAGTCTACATGTAACTAATATAATCATATTTTCAACTTATCGGTGTGGATTTTCACTAATTTTGGGGGAATTAAAAGAAAGTTATCTCTGGGGTTTTGATTTTACAATTGGACCAATTATTATGGGTTGTACTGTACCATGTTCAGTGGTGAGTCAGTGTGTGTGGAATGGCGGGGGGGAGGGGGGCATCCATTTTGCTGAGCAAAAGCAGAGCGTGTGAGGTACCCTTGGGTCTCTACCTCGGTGAAATTCTGTCGCCAGCGAGCGCCGCGATTGCAGGAAGTCAAGAACGCTCACGGGGCTGGTTATTTACATGTATTTGGTCTGAGGTATGACCAAAAAGTTAATCTTAACATAGGTGGACTGAAAGCAACTAGGCCAAAAAAACGCACTACAAACCTTTCAGTAAACTTTTCGCCCATCATGTGGGTGTTGGTGTAAAAACATACAGCAGCCTGCAATTCCTAGCTTCATATCGACTTCCGGTGGGTGGCAAAAGCTGGGATATATACGTGTACATAATAAAAAAAACTGATGTAGAGCTTCTCTCTCTCTCTCTCTCTTTTTCTTTCTCCCTCTCTCTCTCTCTGTGTGTCTCTCTCTCTCCCTCTCTCTCTCCCTCACCGGCTCGGTGGCCTAGCGGTAAGACACTCGCTCAGAGATCGGGAGGTGCGGTTGCGATCCTCGGCCGAGTCAAACCAAGGACTTTAAAATTGGTATTAACAGCTGATCCGCCTAGTGTCTGGCATTATAGATTTAGTGTTAAGTCTGGTCGGCCCGGTGTCAGGATAATGTGACTGGGTGTGGTGTGTGCAAGCGCTCCTTACATCACAGTGTGACAGCACGCTTTCAATTGTCCCAAGCGCCGTCTCTAATATAACCTTGTAGTTGAAAAGAGACGTTAAAATTCAAACAACAAACTCTCTCTCCCTCTCTCTGTCTCTCTCCTCTCTCTCCTCCTCTCTCTCTCTCCTGCCTTCTCTCTCTCCTTCTCTATCTCCCCTATCTCTCCTTCTCTCTCTCTCTCTCCCTCACTCTCTCTCTCTTTCTCTTTCTCTTTCTGCGAGATTTTCTCTTAATTCAGTGTTTACAAGTTCGGTCTGTGTGTGTTTGTTTAAGGTATAGTGGAGGAGTGGAGACAGAACTAAAAAAAAGTTAAAGGGGCGAGTTAGTTTTAGACCACTTTTTGTTTGCTTCTCTACTTTGCTATTTATCGACATGTATGTGTTGGTTGGAAAGGGGGTGGATGGAATAGAATGTGTAACTCTAGCGAATTATAAACATCATTTTATTCCATTGAGGTTAAAACATTCTTTGCCTGAGGTGTCTGGAGGTGATTGGCATATCCGGTAAGAGTTACCGGAACACAACACTTGAACTCCGTTTTGTTTGAATGTTTTTGTAATTCTTTTACTTTTTCCTGTTTTTCTTTTTTCTTTTTTTTTCTTTCGGGTGTTGTTTTTTAAATGTTAAAAAAGCGGCGTGGTATAGATATTTTGGTTTCTGTCTATTTACATTTCTGTTTTGCTTACAGACCTATAATAGTGAATTCATTTTATCGGCGTGAATCCTAAATGTATTTCAAGCGAAGTCGCGCTGGGTTACACAGTGAAAATCGACAAACTGGAAGGCGTTTTCTTTTATTTCTTTCTTGCACCATTTTCACTTGGTTTACCATGTTGTGTGGAAATATATTTCTTAGCAATGCATGGGTAAATATAGAAAAACATTTAACTTTTTCTTTAGATAAGAATATCATTTTATGCATAATGAATAAATATGGTTACAGTCCTCCACCATCGAAAGCAGTCTCATGACTTACCCCAGCAGGCCTATACATTCCAGAGCAAATGCAACTCATATTTCTGAGCATTACAGTACGGCTGCCTGATAGGCGCTCAAATATTAACATTCCACAAATTTCAAGTACTGCCTTTAGCCAGGTACTCATTTCACAGGTGGGTGGACAGAGGAAAGTGTCGATAAATTGCTTTCCTATGGCAGTTACAACAAGCGTCGTGGTTGGGAATCGAACCTGCGACCGTCGGATCACAAGTACGACGCGCTGACCACTGAGCCACGCTGTATATATTGCTACAAAAACTAGAAAAATAACACATCTAATGAAATAAAGAATAAAGGTAAAGATGGTAAACCGCTAAAAGCTGCATGGATAAAGTTAAAACTATGAAAGAAATAGTATCGCCCAAACGATATAATTGAAGCTCCTGAGCAAAAAATTAAAACAGTCTGTTATTAAGAAACAGAAAAATTGTTGCTAAAAACCTGAGCTGGTATTTTTTTCTAAGAAGGAAAAGCATACGAAGATCAGTATCACCGCGTTTTCCGTGTGAGCAGTACAAGAGCCATTTGATACAAGCTTGCTCCTTGGATAGACGATACAGTATCGAAATAACAAAGGGAATCTTGGCAATGCATGTCAATAAAATTTAGAAGATGTAAGTCCCCCGACCTCTGAACGCTTTCAAGTTAAACTTTTTTTAATCGAACAAACGTCTGGTTACTATATTTTTTTATTCACTTTATTAATCCCTTTCGGGAAAACTCAGCGTAACTGTATCGCCACAAGAGCAGCGCCACTAATACATTTATGTTTTCTGTTCTTTAATATCTTTTTTGATAAACTTTTTCTTTATTGTTAGAGTAAGTGATTCGTACATACAGAGCAAAAAGTATAAAACAAGGATGCGTCAAACACAATGCAGGTTCCATTCATCGAATAACACTGGTGGATGCATTGGCTAGTATTATACCCCCAATAAGAACTATGTATTGGAGGATTTGATGTCTATTGTTGAACATGGTCTCCACCTGTTTGGATAGCGACTGTTTCTTTTTTAGAGAGGTCATCAACTCCAGATTTGTCATATGCTTCAGGTTGGTATTTAAAGACATGTTTTCACGGCTTATTCGACTACCTTATAATTTCCACAGTAATTTGTCTTGCACGATTTCTTTCGTAAAGCCAAAGAGGAGAAAGTCTAAAGGTTCCAAATCAGGAGAATGAGCTAAGTTTTATAGAGTTTTTTTCATCCAAACCAAGCAGTTGTCTCTCTAGTCAGAGCACTAGTCTTGTGTGAGGCTGGGGACTGTCTTGGTGAAAATCAGTTTCATCCATTTCTACATTGGGGTAGGTCCTGCAAATTTTCGATTTTATCCACCGGAGTGATTCATCAAAGAGTGGAAAATAGGTATTCATACGTCGAGCTAAAATTTCAACGCGGATTATACTAATTATTATCTCAAAAGCACAGTTGACACAATCTTACTGGCTGATTTCTCCCAATCTTCTCTGGGCGATACCTGGTGCTGCCCTTCTGTTCACTATGCACCCCTTCTAGATAAGTCGGTAGCATGTTAATCCAACTTGTAAACACTATCATGCTTCTAAAACTCTAAGGCAGTTCCAAGTATTTTGAGTTTTTCCTTTTAAATAAAAACGTCCAGTCAAAAGTCCTTGCCTTTGTCAAATTTTTAACCGGACAGCCACTTTAAACGACGTCATTTACTTTTTTTTAAGCCAAGAGTGATTTGATTGATGTTGCTGAGAGAATACTAGTAAAAGTACATGTGTGTGAAAATTGAAAAAAAATTGATCAGCTGGATCGCTTTACATAGAAAAAGTTTATTACTACTTTCCTCTTGTGTAGGTCTCTATGTGTGATGGTGTGTGTGTGTGGGGGGGGGTAGTGGATGGGCATACCTAAGAACTCTCCGAAACAATTTACTCAATGGAATGAATAAAGAAATATCTTATCTTATCTTAAATCGTAGGGGAATCAAGATTGTACACACACGTAGTTTTCTCATTTCACATTGTACACCCCAAAGCTCTTCCTGCCACGGCTTAGTAGTTTGTTTGTTTTACATAAAAACTCGCACTTCTTTATTCAATAACAGTTCTCAGTATCAACTGTAGACCTATCTATCTTTTCTTAGAATCAAGCTTTCTCAAGAGAAGCATTTTTTTGCCAAGAAAAAAAAATTTAAAAAGAGACTGAAATCGAAGGCTGGTTAGTCTGCATGTGTTTTGTTTTGTTTGTTTTTTAATAGAATCTATTGAAAGGGCAGGGGGTTATCAATTTTAAAACAGTTTTGACCAAAGCTCATTAGCACAAAATTTGCTTATTTGGTTGTTAATTAACAAATCCTTTTTATGGCGGTATAGTTTTAAGTTGTGCATACTTACTAGCGTTAACCTTAAGTTCCTTAACATGGTTCTGCTTTGTTAAAATCGCGTTTTTTGAAGTGTGGTATGGTATTAGTTGTTGTAATAAGTATCAAGGCGGTGGTTACTAAAGGCAAGCATACTTCGGCCATTTTCATTGAAAGCCTTCTTCAATCGTCTGCTAATTTTATACCTTCAAATGTTCAATCATTTCTATTTTGTTTGCTTTTTGAAAGAGCGTTATTCAGTAACCACATAGAGATGTTTGATATAAATCCATGTAAATGAGAAGCTTTGAACCGCATTCATCTGAGAAATACTGGGCTCAGCTCTATTAAGCTTCTAACACAATTCTTAGAAATTTTATCACAGTTCCTAAAAGCCTAAGCATAATTCTTAGAAGCTTCGAAATTGAATACATTGCAAGGTTATTTGAAACTATAAACTTGAAAGGTAACTAGATCAATATGGAAACGAGTTTTCCTTCTACGTGGTGATAGCTGACTGCAGATTTTTCATTATCTCACTTTTTTCTTTTTTTTTTTTTTTTGGCAATAGCAAAGAAACCGAAATCGAGTAACATGGGAAGGTGGTGGTAGTAATCTTGTTATATCACTCGATATTTCAGGTTCAAAGTCATGAAATTTGGCATAAAAGACAATGGTTTCAAGTCAAAATAAAATGCCAAACCTGCTTAAGATGCAGAAAAAAAAACAATTCAATTTTGAACAGCAGATTGAAGTAGGCATAGGTGAAAATGGTCGCAAAGGCATGTGTTTGCTGTGATTTGAACTCTCAACTTATAGTAGCTTCGGCTCCTTCCGCTTTGCCTCTAAAAGAAACAGAGCTTAACTATGCGATGTCGCCAATACGCTTCTGAAACAGAAAATTCACGGCGAGGGTCTTTGCTTAGCCTTCTCGAAGTGACTCGATAGCTTATAAGGGCAAGACTCAAATTTCACCAAAGGCAACTATAGACTTTGTAGTTGTTGATCATATAAATTATCGACACGAGTGCGAAAATATTGCGATCTACGTACGCATAACTTGCTAAATGCGTTGCTTTACATGCATTGAAAAAGATTCGAAACAATTTATACTTAGGAAATTAATTCCCTGGAAACGCTTCATTTTTTATTATGGCTATCGACCACTCATTTAGCCATTTGATTTCTTTTTTTTTCTTTCAGTATCAATGTATACAGCCGCGCAGGTGTTTCAGCCAATATCCTGTTATGGCTGTTTAAGTTTGAGTGTGGGTTAGTTATGAAATGTTTTTATCTTCATGAAATAGATCGTGCAATGGTTTTATTGCCGCTAGGTTTTAATACATTTATCACAAACGTCATCTGCAATAAAAAAAAAAACATTGCACAACAACATTAGGCAGAGATAAGGCTTGTCAAGATGATCGGTTACACATCAGCTGCAGTATTCATAGCCTATCCGTTACAGTTCTGTGTGAATTAAATTTTTTTTACTTTCTAGCATTTGAAGTAGCCTACCCTTTTTAGAGATATTTGTTTTGGGTTTCAATGACTTGAACTCACTTTCATAAGCGTAGATACCGCACGTAGTTTTCGCTTTAAAAATGCCTCAATTCAAAATTGAAACCACTTTTTTGAAGCGGAATTGACTAAATAAATCTAGGGCTGAGTTCGAACATAACTCTCAAACCCTGGCTTATAGGTCACACATCGATATACCAGTATGAAAGTCTTACCTCCACTATCTTGTAATTTTACGTGCATAATATGTAGCGAGGAATACGGCCCAGGTGGCCGTGTGGTATGTAATGAATACTATGGTTTAGCAAACTTACACAAGACATCAGTAGCTTTACGGTATTGATTCTGTCGCTGGATCAGCCCAGGCCGGCGTGATATGACTACAGTCACAGTGTGAGCAGATCTCAACACACAGTCAGTCAGTGGCAATGGACTTTGGGCTTTAATAATGTCCTTGTCAGAAGCGCTTCAGTAATTGTTGTTCAAACATGAAAACGAAAGTAGCAAACAAACAAAAAAATACGTATCGTTGATATGAGGCTAGTTTAGATGTTGAAGTTTTATTCTTATTTAAACTTAATCCACACAAAGAGAATGATTCTGTGGCTTATATGAGAAATGAGCTTTAAAAAGATTAACGCCTCCCACGTACAGGTTAAGAGCTTGAGAGCCAGTCGGGGCAATTTTCTTATTTTTCACATTATGTTGACCAAAATTGGCGTCTATGTTGGTTATGGGTACAAAAGGGGGGAAAATGCCACTGCCAAGCATCATGGATGACCATCGGCTGCCATCGTTTTCAACGGCCGCCTTATTGAATTTTCGGTACATTGTGAAAATCGCTACTTCTCCTACAGATTTTTCTTTTAAACATCTAAAATTTAACGTGAGTTTAGATAAATGATTTCTTAACAAAGTTACAGAGAACATTTTTATGTATCTTGATTTATGCAACAAATATAAAGTTGGGGCCCCGTAGAAATGTATGCCAAAACACAGAAAATCTTACATTTTGCGTCTGTAAAAATGAAAACACAAAATAGTTTTCACAAAAACTCTCTGTAACTTTAACAAGCAGTATTTAAAGAACATAGTATATGCAAAATAGCAAGTCAATAGAAGCAAAACTCGGATAAGAAAACAATTTAAAAGTTGAGGGTCATGCCAAAAATGTCGTTTTGAGAAAACGGGGTTTAAAGTTGAAAGTAAATGTGTGAGGAGCTGAAAAAATCATCCACATGTCGCTGATAGACATTTAGAGTTATAGCCTTTACAAGAAAATGTTTTACTTTATCTCTAACTTCAACAAAACATGTCGAACTTTAAATTATGATTCAACATATCGTCTTCAAATAAAAAAGTTCTTATTATGGACAACCTCTTCTTTTACTTCAATGGAAAAAAAAGTGACTTTCATTTCTTGATCAAAGTTGACTGCCTCGTGCGAACTCAC
>BMAT01012874.1:385336-399077 GCA_019649035.1 Elysia marginata
GGAGGAGGAGGAGGAGGAGAAAAAGAAGAAGAAGGAGGAGAAGGGAGGAAGAGGGTCACAGATTGCAAAAGACTCGCATGTTGCCCGTGTATCAGTTGTGCGTCGCAACGTCATAAGGGTCTTACAATAAAACAAAGCGGTGAAAATGATAAAACGATAAAATATGGCAATGGACACAAAGTGGTTGATTAATCTTTCCTTTGTAACCAAACATTTTTTATTCCATTTCCAGAATATTGAGTATAATGCAACTGTAGACTTTGTTTACACACTACATAAAGTGGATACCCTATAGGCTGCAGGGATGATACCTAAAGTTAAACCCTGCTTGCTTTTATTTAACTATGCTAGATGAACAAACGCAAACAAAATCCCAGAGCAAAACATTGACGCTCAATCTTAAACAACACGAACGCTTTACACTGTGTTTGAATAATGTCACACCGGCATGCCAGAAACATTGATTTTTCATATTTTTTCCGTAAAATTTAAATCGTCACTTTATATTTATCAACATTTCATTAAATTCATGTTTAATATGCATGAATGGGCCTACTGGAGATTTATGGTGTCAAGCTATTTTAGTCAGGTTGGTTTTTTTTTTCCTTGATCTCACTTGACAAGATAAAGCTACAGCACTTCTGAATTTCATTATCTGGTTGACCTAAAAAAAAAGGCATAGAATAACTATCAAAGCCTGGTTATACTGTTTTATACAATCGAACATCACAGAAAATTAGAAAGACAATGCACGATCAATAAAATAATAAATAAAAACATGTAGCAAAAATAGCGAGCCAACCATCAAACAACACCACCACGTGACCACAACGTCTGGCCAATGAGGTTATCGGCAAGCTCAGCAGCAGTGGTTTACATCACCTTGGTTACCAGCGCCATGATGGCTAGCAGGAGAACGCTGGACACAAGACCTGCAGTGCCGGAGCATTCCGTGCCATCTTTTATTATTTCAACCTCGCTTGAAGAGCACACAGCCCTGTTGGAAGGAAAATGCACAATATAGTTAGAAATAGAGAAAGAAGATTTGAGAGTTTGTCAAATGTCTATTGACCAATTCAAATAAGTTGGATGCTGGAACTTTTGATTAAAGTAGATTTAGTAGAACTAATCCTCTTTTTGTCTATATTGCTTTTTTAATCAAAGCAAATATCTATGTCTTTCCAGTCCCACAAAAGTTTTTTTTATTATTTAATTTCGTGCAATCGTTAATACTTGGAAGGTTAGAAAAAAATGCATTATTCAAAATATTGATTGCCTTGAGTGATGTGAAACTTGCAACATCCGACTTATTTGGAAACATTGCCGGATATAATTTATTACATCCATGCATGAAAGTTAGGGCTAATTTGTGGGAATTATAGTTTTACTAGACACCCAATGATGATATAGATCTAATTTAATTTTATAGCTTTAGATCTGGGGAAAAATTATAGAATGTGTTATAATTATAATTATTTTGGCTTATTACAAACAAAGCGTACAAAATTAGTATCGAAAACTGACAACGTAACATCGGTGTATTTGTACGATTACTGAGATTACGATATTTATCGATAAAGCTTTCAGTAACAAAATGTCTGTATATTAGAGACTTATTTAAATTTATTATTTTATTGCTATGTTTATTTTTTTTCTAACGCTAATTATCAAAATTTCAACCATAACTTGATTGGGTGTAACTTTTACACCCAGTTCGTTTGAAGTTGAATTATTGATCTTAAAGCAACCTTTGCCTTACATAAACTAATATTGGATTGGGCCGAAACAAGTGGCGCAATATGACAATAACCGGTACCCTCGTATTGACATCTAAGACATTATGTATTTAAAGAAAAGATTCTAGATTTAGTCTAAATTTAAAATCTATAGGCTTGGGTATAGCTGATAGAGATTTAGTCAGAGGTTTAATATTTTTTCTTAAAGCAGTTTAAATCCAACCGACTAAGTTTTGTTTGTGTTGCTTTGAATCTAAAGGAAATAAATAAGACATCGGTGTTGCACATATTTAATTGTACACATTTTCACAACTTTTGCACCCTCTTTCCCTAGATAAAACACGCAAAGCAGAAAAAATTATAGATGACAACATTTTTTTAATATCGAAATCTAAATAACTATTTTCACCCTAAACCACTAAAAATTGGAATTAGTAATCGATACCATTCAAATAAAAGTAGTCGAAATTTGTACACCTTGCTTGTAATCCAGGCTACCTCGTCTATTATTAGCAATTATTTTGGTGATTGTTTTTGGTTAGGTCAAGAAGAGAAGAGCGGTGGGTGGACGATTATATTTTGCGTATGGCTAAGTACTACAAGAGCTAAACAAAATGGTATTCAGTGGAAATTGTGGAGGGGGCTACATTACTTCGATTTTGCCGATGATCTGGCTTTGCTTTCAGATACTAGTTGTCAGATGCAATGCAAAACTGAGATCTAAATATAATATCAAAGAAAGCTGAGCTTCGCATCCACAATGAAAAGACTTCGGTAGTTAGGTCAGGAGTATTTTATTTATTTAGTTAGTTAGTTCCATTTGTAAAAGCGCCGTGTGCCATCTTATATAAAATGCTCTAGGCGCATACAATTTTTAAAATAAATTAATTCAGAAAGAACAGTTTGTTCTTTTTAAAAGCGAAAAAATGATATTTTTTTACAAATTCAACATAAAAAGATGATGTGCAATATAAAAATTAAATCCTTTATAAAAAATATATAATAAACAAATGTGATATATCAAATTGCTAAAAAGAAAAGTAGATGTACATAGATACATTTAGTATAATAAATTGCATACATATATTTTTACGAATTTCTACAAAAACATTTATAAAAATGTGAGATGGTATAGTAACTTGACCGAAAAAACCAGTCAGTGATCACTGATTGAATTATTATCTTAATTTACCGTTATAAAATTCAGTGAAAATGAATAAGTTAAAAAGATTATGAGATGTCTTAAACACTGTAAGCTTCTTTAAAAAGATGCGTTTTGAGTTGCTTCTTAAAAGTTTTCTCAGTAAGGCTATTTTTTATATGCTTAGGCAATTTATTCCATAATTTAGGGCCGTAAACAGAAAAAAATTTGTCTCCTATCTTTGAGCTTGAGCGTAAAATTTCTGGTGTATTTTTAGCTCCTGATCGAAGATGTCGTTCTGGAATATATTTCCTTAGGAGATCTTTTAAATACACAGGAGCATTTTCCTTGTCACACTTAAAAACATAACATAGTACTTTAAAATCAATTCGTTCTTTTACGGGTAACCAGTGAAGGCCCTTTAGAACGGGAGTAATGTGTTGATATTTTTTACTTAAATCTCACCATGATGCCACCACCATGATGAGTAGAAACAGAAGAAGTTATCGTACTAGGAACAGATGCGTTAGAGGAAGTATTTACATCATTTAGGAAGTAAATTTTATTATTGACCTGAAGGATGGAACAGGAACAATAATCAAAACAAAAACTGGAAAAGAAAGATCAACATGCAAATTGCATCAACAGATCTGAAACACTGATAACATATGCCAAACGATCAAAATCAGACTTAACAACTCAAACGTCAAATCAGTTTTGCAATAAGGATGGGAATCTTGGAAGGCCACGCGTATGGCAACAAAGCCAGTGTAAACCTTCATTAACGGATGTATGCGGGATACTCACAGAATAAAATGGCATGGCAAATTAATGAATGAGGAGAATCGGATGCAGGCGGGTTAGAAACCAGTGGATGAAGAAATTGGAATAAGAATGTGGCATTGGACTGGGCACACACTAAGCAAAGCACATTTTAGATACCTTTGGTTGAAAACTCGGTATTTGTTTACCTTAATATTAAGAATGATTTAAAAGGCATAAATCTTTTTAAAAAAAACCAATCCTTTATTCGTCGATAGATATTATAATAGCTATTTATTAAATTTATATCGACGAAGAATGCATGTTAGAAAGAAGGGAGGAAGCAATCTTTCTATTTAAAACGTTGTTCTCTCTAATTGTGTAATACCGGCTCTGTGGCCAAGCGGTAAGACACTCGCTCAGAGATCGGGAGGTGCGTGGTTCGATCCCCGGCTGATCTGCCTAGTGTCTGGCATTATGGATTTAGTGCTAAGTCTGGTCAGCCCGGTGTCAGGATAATGTGACTGGGTGTGGTATGTTCAAGCGCTCCTTACATCACAATGTGGCAGCACGCTTTCAATTGCCCCAATCGCCGTCTCTGATATAACCTTGTAGTTGGAAAGAGACGTTAAAATTCAAACAACAACAACTGCTTGTGTAGTGGAAGAGCAGCTAGTTATCGACTACACCTTACCCGTCTTTGTCGACAGTGAGACATGTGGCGTCTTTCAGGGTCTTGCACACTTTCGACTCAAACATGCTATCATCGACACCATCGTCCTTGTCGGCCGCCGTGATCAGATCGGCAGTGCACTGAGTGATGCGAGCCTTGCATCTGGCAGCCACACTCAGGCCCAGCTTGGACGGCCCGCACGAGAACACCTCCAGGACGGTTTGGTCTGCAGCGCTGCACATTTGTGTGTCGTTTCTATGGGCGAAAAAGAGAGTTTTTGTAAATGTTTATAAAAAGGATCAGAAGAGAGTAGTTACAGTTTTATAATTATAAGCTTAACTATCTGTGTAAGTTAAGTACTTTTTATCCTATCCAAATCATTTTACGCGACCACTCGGCAAAGTCCGTGTGGAGTTTATAATCTTTTGTACAATCGCATCGCTAAGTTGTATTGGACATGCTCTAATAACCGCCGACTACCAATCGATTTTGTTAGAGTACCACATACATCGTGATTTTTTTATGCTTACATCTTGTAAAGAGGCGATAAGCTATACTGCTGTGATAAAGTATAATAATTTAACCAGCTTGAAATTGGTTTCTACACCAGCTGAGAATTCCGGCTATATCCGTGCACTATTCTTAGAAGGACGGCAACGTTCATGGTTTTCCTGGAGCTCTGGGCTAAAACGGTACTAGGGCAAGCGCAATTATAACCATGAGATCTCCATAGCGAATGGATTAAATAATTTACTTTAGACATTAGTCCTAATGGGATCTGAACTTTGAAAAGTTATAGGATTTAATTTATAAAGCTATTGTTTAAAATTTATCAGGGGCTAAGAGCCACTGGTGTTTAAAAACTGTTTGAGCGTTACATAAACTGAGCATTATACAGTCTCACATTTAAATATTATTGCGAAGAAAGATTTTAAAAAAAAAAAGATCTCACACACATACCGCGCCACTTTCTCAAAGATGGAAGTGCATGTAATTCTAAAAAATACTCCTATCTTTGTGGTGCTAATGCCCAGAAAATGGCAGGATGGCAGGAAAAGTAAGGTAATTTTTTTTTTGTATTTGACGAACTTAGGCAACGCTGCTGTGAGTGCAGGCTATGCTATATAATTATCTATCTTGACCTACCCAGAAGTAACATTTTCAGCGAAACACGCGCTGGACTGGGTGTAGGTCTCACAGAACAAATACTGCTCAAACAGCGCTGAAGAGTTCGCCACGACGCAGTCTTTCACAATGTTTGCACATTCGCTTGACACGCCAAACATTGTCATATCGGCAGTGCTGGCGTTGATGCTGCCCTGAGTGGGAACTTGGTTATTTCCCCCTGGTGTGCTGTTGGCCCCGGATTCGCTGCTTGCCTCGGTGTTGTTAGAGGCCGAGGAATTTCCCCCTGCTGTTGTAGTGTTTGACGAATCTACCACCACCGTTTGGTTGTCTGCTGAGGTGCTGTTGGAGCTGTCCACTGTGGTAGTGTTGCTTCCACCGGAAGTGTTGTTGCTACTTCCTACAGTGAAACTGGCTGGAGCCGTGCTGTTGCTCTCATCAGTTGTGTTGCTACTTCCTGCAGTGGCATTGGCTGCAGCTGTGCTGTTGCTCTCACCGGAAGTGCTGTTACTACTTTCTGCAGTGGCATTGGCTGCAGCTGTGCTGTTGCTCTCACCGGAAGTGCTGTTACTACTTCCTGCAGTGACATTGGCTGAAGATGTAGCGTTGTTTACCGCCGTGTCATTCTGAGCCAGAGCCAACTCCGCTAAGAAGGCAACGCATAGGACTGAGGCGACCAGAAGTTTCATCCTGCAGAGAAACATGAACAAATGTGTGATAAATTCATTCAGAAGTCATCCAGCAATCGCATCATCAATTACTATTCCATGTTGCTTTTATTAATTTTGATCATATATGATTCCATTCAAGGAATAGATAGCTTGTTTTTTTTTTTGTTTTGTTTTTCGTTTTCTTTGTATTTTGTTGGAGGTTCTTTTATCAGGAAAAGAGGGAAATATACAAAACTTTCAATAGAATATAAGAGATTAACAATCCTCATAATTGCCAAATTTCCTTGAAAGGGGTTAATATAGTGAAATTAAAAATTGTCTGTCAGCCATCGCGTAAGCTAATGACCTACAACATACAAAAATCTAAAAAAAATTCTGAGGTTTTTCTTTGTTTTGCCATGACAATTTGCGCATCAGATGTAGTCATGACCCGTTAAAAAAGAATTCAAAATACATATAAAGATGGCACTTATTTGAAAACAATACTTAGGGTAAATGGTTAGGTAAAGAGTGGCAACAATCCCAACAGATTAAAATAAGCAGCAAGCCTGATGATTGAGCTGTCCACTCCATTGGCTGGTTGCCTAGGGTTAGTATCGATACAAACCTCATTAGGATGATCCAAAGTTCATTAAACACATTAAATGTTAAGTCCAATAAGCAGTCGTATAGAGACTCACCTTGAAGTTTTAAATAAAATCGACTCAAATCTTCTAATGCCTAACATAAGGTTCCGGTGTTTCGCTGAACTATGTTTTACCCATGCGATTGGCAGATGTTTCCTGAAACCTTTTCTTTTTCTGTCCTTTCTTTTTGCTCTTCCTTTCTTTTTGCTCTTCCTTTCCGTTTATCTTCTTCTTCTTTTTCTTCTTCTTCTTCTTCTTCTTCCTCTTCTTCTTCTTCTATTTCTTCTTCTTCTTCTTCTTCTTCTTCTTCTTGATACTATGTTCGTTATTATGATCATCATTATTATCTTTATTGTTGCTAATATTTTATTATTGTTTTTATTATTATTATTATTATTATTATTATTATTATTATTATTATTTTCTCTCTATATCTCTCTCTTCTTATTCTTCTTCATTTACTATCCACCCTCCTTCTAGTTTGTTCTTGCTAATTTTCTTTGATTCCTTCCTCTATTTCTATTTTTAATCTCATATACGGTTAGATAGTTTATCTTATACGAAGTCCGATAAACCTGAACTGAAGAAATAATTTATTCGATTCACCCATATTTTGGTTTGAGAAACTCATGCAGTAACATAAACCTATCAAAGTTGCATGCATGAGCTGCTATAATTATTGTTTTGTGAAAAATATTAAAAACTACTTTTTTATAAAAAATGCATGAAAATCATAGGCTTCTATACGTTACTGTGGCAACATTTATTAGTTGATACCAAATGAGACAAGTCCAAAATACTAAAACGTGAAAGTGCACAGAACGCACGCATACTCTTCGGGGCTAGCCTAAAAAGAAATGCAATGTTCATCATCACTTAATTTTATGTACACACATATGTTTTGCTGTGGAATAAACTTAAAGTAATCTTAAAGTCTCAGCTATGTAATATCTATTGTGGTCGACGTAGACATTGAAAACTGGCTTGGGATGAAGGCAACACAAGCAGAGAAGCTGGCTATGAGCAGAAAGTAATGTTCAGCAAGAACGTCCAGGGAGAGACAGAAAATGAACTCTCCATTTTAATCGATGCTCTGCTGCCGACGGAAAAACTTGTACTTTTTCGCCTGCGCCAAGACTGATTATCGGTAATGACATCTTCATCATTTTTGTTGTGATTTCCCTAGAAATATTCCTTTCTTTTGGGGATTAAATTATTATTACCCTGGGTTAGGTGAGGGCTGGGTTGTAAGACGGATGGGACAAAAATTTTCTTCAGAGTGTCTTTCCAATGTTTGCTTCGACCTTGCCAGTGTGGTCTCAAGTCTTTACTGCATTTTTGACAGGATGCATGTTGTGAAGGCGTCGAGCGAAAAACAAGCGGTGTCACATTTAGGGGTTACGTCATTAAAATCAATACAATGATGTCATGCATGAATAAATCTCTTTCTTATGTCTTAACCTGGCTCACGGATTCCGCAAAGCTTCTACATGGCGATCCGAATCTACCGTGTTGTCTAGTTTTAGAAATTGAATATATGAACTTTATTTTTAGACTTAAAAAAATACATTTATAAGCAGAACTTTTCTACCGGAGGCTGCAAATTAGAACTTCTTGGAACATGCTGAGTTCTGTTGTCCATGGACCAGCGTTTGATCATTGTGTTGTAGTAGTCGTCAAAAGCTGACCTGGCGCTATAGGGCCTACCCTCTTCCTAACATCTTTTCAGTAATACAGCGCATATTGTTTTTCTCTCGTTTTTATTTTATCAGTCAGCAATCCAGGCACCCACTTTAAAAACATTTTTTTTTACATTCCAAGAATCCCTGAAATAATATGGTGCACTCTTTTCATTGAAAGCCAAACTTTTCTTGCAATTCTGTTTTACTTGATTTGCGGATTGTCCAGATTTTTTTTTCTGAATGAGTTGATTGCATATATCGTAATATACTATGAATCTCCTATTACGATGTCGGACGTTCTCGGAGGTTTAGAGTAGAAGTGTTTTTGTGCAACAGGTAATTGGTCGGTCGGATTAAGGTAAACTGAGGTAATTTCGTCTCTGTCGTGTCTTCTCCTGTCAATGATGAAACCCATCGCCAAAATAAAGTCGTCGGTATCATTTTCTCCGTATAGATTTATGTTTTAGCAAAATTTTATTGGACTGGTAAGCAGCCTTCAACAGAAACAAATTTAATTGCAGCACATTGCTCGCCTTTAAGGTGTTCCGAGAACGCCACTTCCATCACTTCTTTCAGGTGTTGACGTCAGTATCTTACAGCCCAACCAGGTCACACAACTATTAATATTTTAACACAAAAGCTCAGTGGTTTGAATTTTTTTTACGATTCATCTACAAATAATCTTAAAGAAGATATAGTGTAAACTGCAAGTTTTGAATCCGTCTTTGTAATTTCATAATTTTTTTCTTTATTCAAGAATAACATTTTTTCTAGATCACACCAAAGACCAAGATATATGGTTTATAATTAAATTATAAACAGTTGCATATAAATTTGACGTGGAAAAACGATGAAGATGACTCATGAGTTTGCCTTTGCAAAACACTCACAGTAAGCATTGCTCGTTTAGATTCTTTGGTTTTCTTATTCAAACCTAATGCTTAGAATAAACCTACACTTGTGATTATTATCAAGAGAGATTTGACTTCACAATAAGTATGTGATATTTAAGTTTCTCAGAAAAGTATTTTCGAAATTATCTGCCAACTTGGAGGGAGGGGGGATTTTTGCTGTTGTTGTTTTTGTTGAATTGTTTTCGTGTTTCACAATGGTTTGGTGTTGCAGAGTGCTTAAAAAAGTAAATTTTGAAAGAAAAAAAACGGTATGAAAATACCGGTAAGTTTGGTCATTTCAGGTTTAGTATATTCGAAAAGGACCTGAACAAAGACCAAAAACGTAGATATTCCAAAGATAAATTGGTCTCCGGGTGATCTCTAGTTAGGTTTTTCAAAACATGCAATCTTAATGGTGTCCAATTTTCGACATTCTTTGTTGCAATACGTTAAAAAAATTACTTCTTTTTATTTTATAAGATGTGAATAATGAATTAGTGACAGATTATTTTTAATTGTGTATATAATCCTCAAGTAAGCGCAGAATTGTCAATATAACAATTATCCTTTTCTGGAAGCTGTAAGTTAGAACTATCAATTGTGGCCATGTTTGACAAGCAATGAACAACCATTTTTGCGGGAAGCTGCAAGTTAGAACTATCAATTGTGGCCTACTCTGACAGGCAATGAACAACCCTTTTTGCGGGAAGCTGCAAGTTAGAACTATCAATTGTGACCTACTCTGACAAGGATTGAACAACCATTTTTGCGGGAAGCTGCAAGTTAGAACTATCAATTGTGGCCTACTCTGGGAGGCAATGAACAACCATTTTTGCGGGAAGCTGCAAGTTAGAACTATCAACTGTGGCCTACTCTGACAGGCAATAAACAACCATTTTTGCCGGAAGCTGAAAGTTAGAACTATCAATTGTGGCCTACTCTGGCAGGCAATGAACAACCATTTTTGCGGGAAGCTGCAAGTTAGAATTTTCAGTTGTGGTATTGTCGTACTTATTTTTACCGTGAAAGCATTTTGTAAAACCTGATTCTATATAATAATGCAAACCAACTTGTAGTATACTATAGGCTAAGCTACCTGGTATAATGTTTGTAATGTTAGGCTTTTAGTTTTAACTATTGGTGTTCGAATGTAAGATTTTCTCAACACACCGCCTAAATGTACTTATGAGACAATATGCACGTAAATAATGTAGCGCAATCGAACAGTTCATGAATTCAATACGTGTCAAAAATTACAAGCATCCTAAACAAAACAACAAAACACACAGCGCATAGTAGCGCAGTAATAAAGGTTGAAAATGAAATATCTTAAGCCCAGATGTAGATTTGTGTTCATTAAATGAATTTCTCTTCATAGTGTCATATCCTTGAAAGTGATATATCAGTTTCTTACACTACTTCCTCAACAACTTCAGTCTTGATGTAAAAACAAATCCATTAAATTATTACTGAGATGCGTTACATAAAAATCGTCAGTCTGGAAAAAGTTTCTTCAGCTAATCAAAGATTAAAAAAAAAAACGCTGAGCAAAAGATTTAGGAGAATACTAATAAACCCCTTGTGAACATGAATACCCAACATTGTTTCAACTTTTATTGTTTCATGAGTAAGCTCTAACATAATGTACCTTAACGTATCTATCAGTTCAAATCAACCGCATCCTTAATGCTTGTCTGAAAGAAATATTAACAAAACTATCAAACGCGTGTGAAAGTTTTAGAAAAGGCTAAGGGAAACGATAAATAATAAATCTCCAAGATTGTTTCAACTTTTTATGTTTGATGAGTAAGCAATCCACTGAGCCAGATAGATAGTTGGTGGTTTTAATAAGGAGATAACTGCTGTTTCACCTACTGGTACTTGAACTAACTGTCTTCAGTGGGTGATTGAAATATTGTAAAGGTATGTCTTCAGTGGGTGATACTTTTAATAAGCCTACGCATGCATTCATTGAATCGCCCCAGAAAAAGTCATTATTTTTTTTATTAGTAATCTTTGCAAGATCTTTGTTTCTTTTAGATTTACCAATACTAAATATTTTTGTAACAAGCCATTTTGTTCACACCCACCTAATTTTGGTTAAACAAAATGATTAAAGCAAGACCATCATTTATAGCTTGGGTTAATTAAACTAAATCTTAGGAAAAATTAAAGTGTTCTTCAGAGCAAAAACTCAGTAGAGCTAAACCATTGGCCTGATGTACGGGAGGGGTCATGCGTGGTTTATGATGCAAGGTAGCTTGCCCCTTTTTACCCCCTTTTTTCACCCTTTACATGCATCCTCGCCCTTTCTTTCTCTCCAACAATGTATCTGTGTACATTTAACTTCTCTCTCTCCCTCCTCCCTCTCTCTCCTCTCCAACCTTCTCTCTCTCTTTCTTTCTCTCTCTCCCCAACTCTTTATCTCTAAACCCTCATTATTAAATTCCTCAGAATCTAGGGTTAGGGCTGAGTGTTTGCCTCGATATCTAAGATTAGGAAATTCGTTTGAAAACCGAGGCAACTTATCAAGATTGAAAAAATTCAATTTTTCGAAGTTGCTTATAAAATTTGAAAAATACTGAATCAAACGAGAAATTATGATTGTGTATTATTGATGTAAGACTAGCTTTAAAGTCACCCTCTGCAAAGAGATATTCTACAGCTTTAAAAAATTCTCAGACGTTTTCGACTGCTTTATCCTCATTATAAATGACGCAGTTTTTTTCTCTCAAGGATACACCTGGTAGGCTCGAGATCTCAAGCAGCACCGGTATTACAGTCTTTTATTATAAATGAAATGGTTTTTTCTTTTTTTTTTTTATGGCCGTTTAAAATTTTCTACCAATAGAAGGCAACAGAGGATAATTTATCGATTTTCAGTTTTTTAATCTAGCAACGACTGTTGCCTTTTGCTTGTTGTTGTAATTGTTGCTGTTGTTGCTCTTGATGTGTGTGTTTTTTCTTTTGTATTGTCGCTGTTGTTCTGGTAGGTAATGTGAAAGTGTTTCAATGTTGCCACATCTGACCAGACCATTGGTGCTTTAGGTTTGATAAGGTAACCAGAGCTTACTAGGATATAACCGAAACAGGCTTTGGAACATGCTATTTCACCAGATCTGAGCACAAGTATCTCACTCCATTTGTTTTAAAATGGAGTGTGAGAGCCTGACA
This sequence comes from Elysia marginata, assembly GCA_019649035.1. NCBI lineage: Eukaryota > Metazoa > Mollusca > Gastropoda > Plakobranchidae > Elysia > Elysia marginata. The sequence goes on from BMAT01012874.1 coordinate 397,820, forward strand.
CATCTCACTAAATGCCTTCTAAGTTTTACTTTGTTACAACGAGCCTTTAAAAAAAAGTTTAAATGAGTTGAATCAATAAATTACAAACATAAGATAGACCTTGGCTATTTTGCTTTCAGTTTGGGTTGTGAACAGTGACCCTCTCGTGTGTGATACTAACCCAGGCTGAAATTTTGAACCATTTTACAACAATGGATCAGTTTAGGTGTGCGCATTGATAAAAAACGTAACACAAAGTTATCGGCAGAATAACGCATTTATTACTATTTTCATCATCATAATTATTAAGATTATTTGTCTGTGTAAAATCGATACTGCCCAGAGCACGAGAAGTGGGTTTCACCCAGCGGAATCGATACTGAGATGTAACAGCTGGAGGTCTGTTTTGCTTTGATAACATGGGGCGAGTATTGCAATATGAAATAAGAAGAGAAATCTACATAAAATAAATACCAACAGTGGTAAGAAGCTATAAAGTTTCGCCCATGAGCAATGACTCACTCTTTATCTATACTCATGCGCACCCCACGCCCAACTAACTGTCCCTCCTGACTCAAGCTGGAAACGGATATTGGCGGGTTCCCCTCACATCTTAAGAATTAGCATATGACGTCAATGATCATGACTTAACATTGTTCAATATCACACATTGGTTCATGTTTGCGTTGGTAAAGAAACATTGTTTAGTAACAAATGAAAAGCTGAATTTTTTTCACAACTGCGTAAGTTATCGCTTATATTATCTTTAATCGCATTTATTTTTTCTGCGCTCGGGCTACCCGAACAGGCCATCAGCATAAAAAAGATTATAGCCATACATACAGACTTACGTAGCTTAATAATGAAGCTTGTATTGACCATTTTGTTAAATATGCGTTTTTTTCTTTAATTTACCTTTCTCGTTAAACTGGTTATCAAACCAAAGAATATATTTAGGCAACCGTTGGATAAAGTAAGGTCCCCTCCTTTCCTTTCACAGCTTGTACAACTTTACATCTCACTTTAAGCGTGAAAAGAAAAGTGCGAGTCCCTAGGTGCAACAGCAAACTTCAACATTCAGCAATACAAAATCTAAGCCCTAAATATGAATACAGTCTTTCAAAAAGAGAAGATGTTTCATATCGTATTTGCTATCATCATTGTTCCCAGGGTTTCTATTTTCAGGCGAAATATTAGCTTTGTCAATATTTTGCCTCCACTTGAGTCTTATCAAATTAATAACAGAAAGCATAACGCAAGCTCAACGTTCAGTTTTTAA
>BMAT01012874.1:407731-418191 GCA_019649035.1 Elysia marginata
CTTTTAAAACCTGAAGCATAGGTAGGTCTATAAGCTATTAGCTCTGTTTTTTTTTAAGTAGCCTAGAACCTAGATGTTATCAATTTGTCCCTTCTTCAGCGATTCAGCAATCAATCAGAGGAGGGGCCCTCAGGGGGAAGAAAGATGGGCTTAATCAAGGGATTGGCCCGCTGGTGTTGAAAATGGGTTATCATCCCCTTCATTTCGTCAGTCCTGCCAGCGGGCCAGTGCCAGGATTATCCCGAAAGATGTATTAGATCAGGCTCAGAGGAACAAAAGCCAGCTTTGCAAAGCTTTCAAGTTTGTTCAAAGGCCTAATATTTTAAATAGAATACATGTACAAGGTTGATGAATAGATCTAGTGTAGTAAATTTTTGGAAGGATTTTCACATAGAGATGCCACCCCAGCTAAGCCCAGGGTTGCCACCAAGCCCTCAAACCGCCCTCCTTGCGGCCTGGCCCTCAAAAGCCCACTTTAGTTTAGAAGTTAATGCCTGAAAAGGCCCTCTTGAAAATAACCCTCTATATTGCTTCCCATAGACCTCATTTATTTGACTTAAAAGGGTCTTTACTTGAAAACAACACCTTGAATGTTGAAACCAACTCTTAATTGGCTTTCTATACTCAAAAATAAATCTTTTGGTAAAAGTATTTGAAAAATTAAAAAATTTGGTTTGAATCTATAGTCTAGTATAAACATTATGTCTTAAAACAGTCCCAGCTTCGGTTCCATGATGGACCTAAAAAGGATTTTAAAATGTAAGATAATTGTAAAAAGTTTTCTCTCTTACCTTTAGTTTTACCCTAAAAACTTAGTTTGGACTTTTGAAGTAAATAGATCTTTGAAAAAAATTGGTCCACTGTTTAGATATCTATTTGATCAAAGCTTTTAACTTTACCAAGGTAATTTTCTGCCGTTAACAGGAAACTATGCCCACAATTTATGGTTTTGTGCCTGTGACAACAGGTCGTGTGACATGTTTCAGAACTATAAACTTGTGAAATATGTAATGGGCTGAAAGCAACATTGTGAACACAAATAATTTTTACAGAACACAAAATTAAAAGCACAGAACACATTATGTCGTGAGTGATTCTGACCAGTAAAAAGTCACACTTTTTGACTACGGGTGATTCTGACATGAATTTTAAAAAGTTGAAACTTTGTACTGATGATGCAAATCTTGAGAGTATAGATCTATAATACTTAGTTTAATGTCAATAAATCCACTGCTTTCTGCTAGTATTAGAATTAAATGGGACCTTCTCAAAATTAATTTGAAATGTTCACTGAGTAAAATAATTCTGCACCAAAAGTTGTCTTTTACGCAAAACGACCTTTTGTCACAGCGACTGTTAGTGTTAGATTGTTTTAGCTTTAATCATGTAAATTTAAGGTTCTATTACTTGTATCATAGTTGCCAGGAAGTGAAAATCAGCCTCTAATAAAGTTTGATAACTCAATACACAGGAGCTAAGGGGTTTTAGCCCATAGCCACATACAGGTAATTCACAGGTTTAGCCCTTTAACCCTTAAAAAAGGGCTCTCTGATAGGCCTAAATAGCCCTCCTTGGTATCTCTTCTCTTTTGCTGAAGTATAAGTACTTAGCCTAGAATCCTCTTTTAATATTATAAAATGCATGATTTTTAAATTTTATCACAGACAAAATCATGAAAATGAAGGGTATTGAAGAGTGAAACCAATAGATGCACTCCAGTGTGGAAATATATATATCCGAAATTGCACCCATTATTTTCATTTGTTTGTTTGGGCAAGTTTAAAGAGACCTTGCTTTCAGTGAACATTGGCGACAATGAAGTTTGTAAATTTTCTTGAAAATTCCATTGGATCTAAGGTCCGTCTACTGTTTAATTCAATCCAAACTTCTAAGAACCCTAGAGATGTAGACGTTTTTTTTCTTAACCACTGTATTCAATCTAAGCTTCTAAGATCCTTAGATCTTTTAAGACCTTAGAAAGTTTTAAACTTTCTTTTTAAAGATTGTTTTATTTATGCTACAGGTTTAATCTGGAGGTGTCATATATCTAGTGGATCAGCCTTGAATAAAAGATGGCGGCTTGCGTTGTGTGCAAAATAGAAACCAATAAGTACCGGTGCCCAAAGTGCCTGCAGAGATAGTAAGTGCATGAAGATGTCTTTGACATTTAGAATCTACATCCATGACTCTATTTCAAAATAATTCTAGCAGCATGAACTATTTTTAAAGTGATTAGCCATAAAAATTTATAACTGAAAAAAGTTATTTTAAAAATATGTCAACGTTTTAGTAATATTGGTCAAAAACACTCTTACAATTTGTAAAAGAAAAACTCATGTTTTCTATTGGATTAAGTTTTATAATGTCATTGCTTTGTGCTCTTTCCATTAATTTTTTTGTTGAAGCATAGTTTGAGCACAACTGCAACTACTGTTACAAAAACTATTTAAAAAGAAACAATATAAAACAAAGAGTTCTTGTCTTAAAGATCAGGGTAAGCAGTGAAAGTTGAGTTTTTGGAACGCTGGTATAGATTCGATTTTTTTCTTTGATATTTTGTTTTTTAATCCATTTCTCTTTCGAATATAAAACATTTTGCAGGGCTTGGTAATACCTGCAAATGTCTAAAAACTCAAAATTTTGGGTACAATCACCCTCTTAAAATTGCAGATTTATTTTTAAAAATACTCATAAATCCATGCCCTCGCAACGCCCTGATTTACAAAGAAATCTTAAAGAACCTGGTACCAACCGAAAGTGTAGCCTTCACCCTCCATAACAAATCCAGTTGTTTCTAGTGTGATGGGACTTTCCATGCCTAACATTCATCCTTAGAGTGCAGAATAGAATGAGAAAATAGTTCTGCTTTTCTATCATCTATGGCTCTGACTGAGAGCGTTCTTATGCGGTGCCCGTATATGGCGTGATTAAGCAATAGTTAGCATGGCGAAGGTAAAGGTTCTGAATCTGATTGGCTAGAGCCCTGAAAGGTTACTTCAGGTCATGTCAAGGCAATGTCACTTATATAAACAGTGCATTTGATAGGAGTATGCGCAGCTTGGCTTTACTCAAGTCTTATTGTGCTTTTTAGTTGTTTTTCTTGCTTTATATGAAAACAATTACAACATCACCTGCTTGCAACTACATTTAGCCAGCTTATTATAAATGAGATAAAAGTACAAATCTGATAAAAAAATTTGTGATAGCCTATCAGAAAGACCAGTGATCATGTGAAGCTCAATTCTGGTGCCAGAAAAAAGAGATAGTGGGAAGGCAGTTGCCATGCAAAAAGAGAGCCCCCTGTCTGAGTGTCCTGAAGAGCCTGATTAGGAAACTGCTCAGGTGAGCAAGATAAAATAGAAACTTCAGCTTAGTGCTCATATTTCTACCAGTTTCTGAGGATGGCAGGGTGAGCAGTGGCTGGGGTAGATGTTCTCAGCAGAATGCCAACGAAAGTCCGCACAGCGTCATCTGGGGCAAACGTTTGAAAACAAAGTTTGCCTCAGCAAAGAAAGTTCCTTTTTTGATGCTTCTTGTGATTGCTGAGTACAATAATCGTATCCAATGCCTGTCTGAACAAAAAAAAATTATGGGGAGCCTTTAGGATTCTCTTCATCTCGTCTGTCTTAGGGTCGAACTGCTGGGCGGCTGCCTGCAAGTAGACAATATAGGTGGACATGATGCAAAATGGCCATAAAAAAGAGAGAAAGAGAGCTGGAAGAACTTCAGGATAAACTTATACTGCGGGTGGCTTATAGCCTCACCCAGCAGCAAAAGATGTATAATTTTTGTAAAAATTTCAAATTGCATTTTTCTCACTTCTGTATTTTATTGGACAAAAGGTTACATCTCTCTGCCACTTTTTGTTAGTCATATCTGAAATTCGGAACATATCTTCCCTGTGTTATTTGCGAGATTCGTGCAGATTTTCATTTCAAAATTTTTATTCCTATTTTGTTTTGTTTTTTCAATTTTTTTTCATGGAAAAAAAATGCAAAATTTTAATAGACATAAAGTGCCTAATTTAAAAAATTCACTAAAAGTACAAAGATCCATATTTCCAAAAGTAGATGTGTATGTTTTTGTAAGATCCTTGCAAAATCATTCGCTATGTTTCATAGCAAGCATCTCTTTAAAATTTGCTCAGAATTTCTAAAATGGCAGCTGTTTATCACAGTTACCGCAGCAACGAAACATACTAATGTAGTTATAACTTTGTGCAACATGTTTGTGAGCCAGGCCTCTACCTATGTATATACAAAATTACCCTAAAATCAGCTTTTGTATGATTTTTACCTCCAGAGCCGACCTTACCTTAAATCTCCAGAAAGCCAATACATTTAACACTCTTTGTTGTATGTCATGTGAAAATAGTAGAGAAATAAAATGAAAATCAGTTACTTCAAAAGGAACCAAGATAAATATTGTATAATAATAACTTCAAGATGATTTTTGACAATTTTTTTTTCTTTTTTTTCCCAGCTGCTCAGTTACATGTTGCCGTGTCCATAAAGGTAAATTTTAGCTCAAGCAGATACAATTTATCGTCTACATGCAGGGTAGAAAGTTTTCCGCGGATCCATGTAAATCCACGGCAGTGCTAGTTTTGAGCTTAAATCATCTGCGGCTTGAACAGGCAGTGATGCTGGTTTATGCCATGAACTGTCAACTATTTATTTAACCTGAGTGTGCTTGAATTGAAGCTAGATCCAATATTGTTAACATAGGTACAATCTAGTTCATTTAATTCAAACTTGAATATTTTGAATATTGTTTGCTTAATTTGAACTTTATATGCATCACTGATAATTTGAAGATAAATTTTGTTTCCTGTGGGTTTGAAATATCCAAACTGGACTGTATTGCTATTTCAAAGTGAAGTGCATTTAGAACAGAAGACAAATTTTTTTAGGTGAGAGAGTTTTAGGCTCCAAAAGAAATTAACTGCTTTGCATCATTTAAGATTTATACTTTTACTTAGACACCTTGCAAGTAACTATTAGATCTTACAAGAAAATTGGAGTCTCATATAAAGTGAATCATTGCCATGCAAAGAATTTTACCTATGAAATTCAAATCGCCTTCAACACATATTGAATTATGTCATGAATTATTACAAAATGTGTCTTTTTTCTGCTTTGAAGAGCTTTGCGCGGAAAAATCTGATGTGATTAAGTTGGCCAGCTCAACGGCAGTGCAAAGGGAACAAATTGGAAAGCCTTGTTTTGGTGAGAAAGAAGCTTTTAACTCGTCAAAGAATATCAATACGCTAGTAAATACATACAAAGCTGTAAGTTCTCTCAAAATAGTTTTCATCTTAACATTATAAAGGTGAGCTGTAATGCATATATAGAGTTGAACTTGTAGAAACTTGAGCATTGTAATCCCTATTCTGTTCATGATTTAACAAAGAAAAGGGATTGAATATATAGCTACAAAATTATATATATATATATGTGTGACCGATTTCCCTCTTCAAAACCAGTTTCATCTCTCATGGAAAATTGTGGGGAAATCTTATGGCTTTTCTGCATCAACAAAGTAGTGGAGCCTCAGATAAATTGGTTATGGCCCAATTACTTTGTCCGTGATACATTATGATGCTTTGTAAAATTATAATACATTTTCTACAAGCTGTATACGGGTACTAATAGCCGTTGTTACTTCCTTTGTTTAGAATTTAAACTCTTGTGGGAAGGGTATGTTTGCCCTTCAAGATGCACTTTGTTACATATACCAGGCTTACTTGTAGTAAAATATTGCAATTCTTAGTGACCTGAAGTGGTATGAATTTGTCAAACATTCCACGAAACTTTGTTCATGTTTTTAATAATTGCAGTTCAATTTCACTTAGACTGTCTTTGGGTCAGCAAAATCTCAACTTAGCTTTCAAAAGCTAAAGCAGAGACAGCCTTTGTTTCTTCACCAATGATTATAGGGGGATCATGAACATCTTATAATCACCAGCTTTGCTGGAAAAAAAAAATTTTTTTTTGAATAGTGATTTTTTTTCCAACGATAGCTAGAATATTTCTTCATTCCAGTGTCATGCACCAAACCAGATAATTTTATTGTTTAGTCATGGGGCAATTGTTTTTCTAAATTTTGTCCTTATCTAAAATAAATGCCAAAATAACTGAAGGGCTTATGTCTTGTGCTGCTTGTCCAAAACCTAATAAGAAGGCAAAATATCAGTTGTTTTGGGATATTACAAGATGCTGGAACAAGCTCAGGTCACCTGAACATAAGCTCAGCCAACTCAAGCAACCAGACACATAGTCGTCACACAAGGCAAAGCAACTTTTGATAGCCCAGTCTTTCTCACATTCTTATCTTAAACCCAGTAAAATTGCTTTACTACAGCTTTACTTTTAGAAATTAATTTTAAAATTTTTAAAACCTGTAGAGTCAACAATCAAAATTAATTCACCGTGCCTGGTAATATTATTATTGATTTTATTTTGTTTTCAGAAAAAGAAATTCATCCAGCCTTTAGAGAAGATACCAATGAAACTGATCAAGTTCCTGAACATTTGCTTCAAGAATTAGGTAGGATTCATTGCTCTTATACACAGTGGAAACCATTTATAACAGGACTTTATTCAATCTCTGTTTTCTCTTTCCCTTGTCTCTATTACAAACTACCAGCAAAAGCTGTGGTGGGCATGTATACCTCCACTTAAGCCCCCTCTGTCATCTAGGCCCTGGCTTACACTTGGAACATAGTGAAATCTCTCCTCTCTGCGCCCACCATCAGCTTTGCGACCGGAAACTTAGGACTGCCCATTTAGGTCCTTTTTATACACCACACACTAGTCCAAGACTAGATCAGGTCACTGTCTACACTATTTTAAATTTTATCGCATAAGCAGGATTTTATTTTAGTTCCATCATGCCTGTTTTTCAGGTCACCTGTGAAACCCAAACTATTCACGAGGCTATGGAACTAATGAAATAAGTGATAATTAGGTCTATATAAAATGTTTTACAAGCTTTTGCAGAGAAGAAACAATAATACAGTGAAACATGTCTACATAGGGATTTTTGGTTCCAGAAGAAAAATCCTGCATGCTCCCACAAAAGGAATGTTAAGGGAAATTAATGGAAAAAAAGGGGGAAAAACAATCCTGCTTTGATGGCACTCCCATATATGTAACGTGACTTTCCTCACCTCTTCTCTCCCTTCGTCATCCACAACCATCACTCAAATTGTTTTAAAAATGGGGTAACTGTAAGCTTAGAATTAGATACAGGTACTCTATCGGGAATGCGATTTCTAGAGAGAATTAGAGTAGCCGTTCTTGGCAGAGAGGTGGCCAAGGCGTAGGAGCTTTTTTTTCTTCTAGTTTTCATTGTTTCATTTCCTTCAAACTACTGAGGTTTGCCTTGATAATTTATCATTATTGACTATTGAAATTTAAAACAATAAACCAAATTATTTTTGTAAGTTAAACACTCCATCAGCCAAAGCAATATCTTTTGTTTGTTGAGTGTTTTGAAAGCCTGAATTCTCTGTAATAATTGTGTTTATGGCATACTTTTTTCTAAAAGACTAAAAGCCTAATGCCTCCATGAGCCATTTTGTGTGAAACGGGAAGAGAAAGGGGAATGTCATAAGCGACTGATTGCAGCTAATCCAGCAAACCGTTGCATATTGATCTTCTTTATTTTTGAGAAAGAACCCACACTGATTTCATTTAGAGCTATCTCAATTGTGTCTCTCTCTTAGCTTTGCATGGCAAAAAAAAATAATGCAATGGCTACCTTTTGGCGTATGTTTGAAGGGCAAAAAAATTTTTTTTAAGTTTATTGTAAATAACTTTTCAGTTTCTAGATCTATAATTATGTTTTGATAAACATTTTTGGCCTAGAAATTCAAAAGCTTGTTTTAATCTTGTCAAAAAGGATTTTTTCAATGTTATCCATAATGTATCTAGCGATTTTTTTTCCTTATCCAAAGACTTACATTAATTTTATTTATTGTGTTAAGCTTATCAGCAAAGTGTCAGTAAATTCAGAAAAGAAAATTCAGAGTACAACCACAAGCCAAACCACAATGAGCCTACACTTTTATGTAGACTTGTCTGCTGTTGACGGAAAAGTTTCTTGTTTTAAAAAGTTAAATTATTACTCTAATTTCTCTAAAGCTCGCTCTATTCCTCCTGTTTTATCCATGTAGGGGGCCTGTTCTTGCCCCGTTAAACCCATGCACAGGTGATAGACTTTATTTAGAGAAAAAAAGGGGGATTCTTCAAAGGCCCCGCTGTGGGGATGGTCCCACTTTAGTGAAGTTAAGCACTACTGAATTATTAAAAGTTCTATTGTTTCCTACCTTGTGTGGGTTTAATAATGCAAAATCAACAGGGTTTTTTTTTCTTTTCATATATTTCAGGAAGGAGCTCGACTATTGCTGCATTGCTAGAAAATCCCCATTTGCGAGCCATGATGGAGAACTTGGTCAACACAGACAAGCCTGATATGGCTATGGCATCTGCCATGCAAGAACCTATCTTCACAGAATTAGCTGATGCTTGTCTGAGAATTGTCGATAGAGAAAATCCCAATCTTGAGCCTGAATCAAACCACTTTTCAGGTAGGACCTGTATTTCAACCATTTCTCTCTTCTTTTCATGGTGTGAACAGGTGATCTTGGGTGCAAATGCAATGAATTTTTTCTTAATTTATTAAAAGAGTTTAACTTGCAAAGGCCAATATCTATGATTGTGTCCATATGATTCAAACCTAGATAATTTGAATACATGTATTTGCTTTAACTTGATCTTGAACTACAATGATTCAGATCACTGGTTTTATCAATCTTTTGTAATGTATCTTTTGATAATTTCAAGTTAAGTTTGGTACCCAAGGGGTTCAAAATATCCTAACTGGACTGTACATTTTATGGCTCTATGAAGCATTAAGTTCCGTCGCGGAAGCAACTTTTGAAAACAAATAATAATAGTCAAACAATAGAGTGAACAATTTTAACTATAGAAAAGGTTTTAAAGACAGTAACATTTACAGCTAAGAAAAAGAATGCAATAACGGGATCTAGATCTACCTAGCTTGTACAGTAAGTTGTAAACTTGTATTGACTCTCCTCTATAATGTGTATCTAACACAAATAAATACAGTAGAACTCTGATATAACAATTAACATCACAAATGGGACTGTTTATTAGTGCCATTAAAACAGAAGACGATAAAGGCAACTAAAATAAATGCTTAAAAAGCATTGCCTTGTAGGAGAAAATGGACCTTGAGCTATGATTTATTATTAACTCTATAACAATGGCCAGACGCTGTCAACGTCCGGTGCACCATTTTATATCTGCGGTTGGACGCTGCCAGCGTCCGATGTATAGTCATAACTAAGGAGGGGAGAAAGACAATGTACGTATAGAACTATGAAATAGTTTGACCCCCGAAGTTGATAATAGTAGATTGAACTTCCGAGAGAAGCTAAATTTAATCTCTTTAGCAGTTTTTGCAGCGACCAAGAAGTTACCATCGTACATGTATACCTAGGCTTAGATTTACATTTTAAAAATTACGCGCAGAAGTATTAGATAATTACATGGTTAAAGAGTTAAGTAAAGGTTGATCCTTTTGCTTGTATGACTATCAGACATAACCCATGCTAAATAAAGGCCAAAAGTTATAATTATCAGTTTTTTTCTTTTTTTTTATCAATTTAAGTTTTGTAGGTGTTATGAGGAAGAGTGTTTCACATGCAATGCTGTATTTCTCTTAGTTTTCATGGTTTTTTTTCAGCCACATTAACCAGTCACCTTTTAATCAAGACAATGCATTTGCGTCTTCTGCCATCTTATGGTGTTGACGCTGTTATAATTTCTAAGCTCTGCACAATTTGTAGAACTTAGAGAAGTGCCAATCCGTAAAATCAACTAAACAACTAACAGGGATGCAAGTTTTCCGATTTTAACCGGAATTCCGATTTTTTCGTCTCCCCCGATTTTTCCGCTTTTCGTATTCCTTCTTCAACCAGACAATCAGCAACAAAAAAGTCGGAAAAATTATAAACTTATTAAAGTAAGAACTTAAACCGAGAAAAGGCGACCGGAAAATCGGAACAAAATTACAAACCTTTTTCCGATTCTATGGCGATACCGATTATTTCTTTTTGTTTATCCGTTGGTCGATTTCCGTTTATATCTTATATGTAACCTCATCGCCCGATTTCTTTTTCGTGGCGAGTTCGAAACTGTCCACACAATGGCCAATGGACATAAAAGCAAAAGTGAAACTGAAAGTATGCTACCGATGATTTTGCTTGTTTATCTTTTGTATGCTCTGTGTAGTCCTAGGCCTAGTCATGAATAAAGTTATCTTAAGATAATACGAACACATGGTTCTATGACTGGTCAAAACATCGAGAGTCCTTTATAATTCTTTCTTAGATTACATCTAGATCTAGCCCTGAGCAATCTTGTGCACTT